>CAUYON010046764.1:0-10174 GCA_963573935.1 Arctocebus calabarensis
TGTAGAACATTATCAAAATCCTATTCCTCGTTAGGACTGAATAACATCCTGTTGTGTGGATACACCTCTTTTTTCCTACCCACTTAGGTTTGGATGCACTTCTGAGTTGTGTACACAATCTGGCTACTGTGAATAATGGTGCTGTGCACATGGGTGTACCATTACTGTTTGAACTCTTGTGTTCAATTATTTTGAATATTTGGCCAGAAGTGGAATTTCTGGATCACATGGTAATTCTTTGTTTAATTTTATTGAAGCATTTTTGTATCATTTTCCACAATGGCCATTTTACATTCCTGCCAGCAATGCCCGAGAATTCCAATTTTACCAGATCCTGAAGAACACTTGTAGTTTCTTTTCTTATCAAGGCCATTCTAATGCATGTGAAGGCTTATGCCATTGTGGTTTTGAT
Source organism: Arctocebus calabarensis (assembly GCA_963573935.1). Classification (NCBI taxonomy): domain Eukaryota; kingdom Metazoa; phylum Chordata; class Mammalia; order Primates; family Lorisidae; genus Arctocebus; species Arctocebus calabarensis. The sequence continues at coordinate 413 of CAUYON010046764.1, forward strand.
TTGTATATCTCTAAGTACTAGTGGCATTGAGCATCTTTTCTTGTGCTTATTGGCCATTTGTATATCTTCCTTGAAGAAATGTCCCCTTTAGTCTTTTACTCACTTTTTAATTGTTGTTGACTTGCAATAGTTCTTTATATATTCTCGATATTAATCTGGAGTTAATTATCAGATATATGATTTGATCCTTGGTTCCGTCCTAGGAGGGAGCTGAGCAGACCAGTGCTTTCTGAGGGGTAGAAAGCCTGTTCCACATGCACCTGCATCCCTCATGATGACTCCATCTTTTAGTCCTTTACCCATTTTTAATTGGATTTTAGTTGTTATTGATTTGTTATAGTTCTTTATATATTCTGGAAATTAATCTGAAATTAATTATCAGGTATATCATTTGCAGACATTTTTTCCCATGCCATGGGTTGCGTCTTCACTTTGTTGACCATGTCCTGTAACATACAAATGTCTCTAATTTTCACAAAGCCCAGCTTATCTACTTTTTCTTTTGTTCCCTGTGCTTTTGGTATCATAGTCAAGAAATCATTGCCAAATTCAATGTCATGAAGCCTTTACCCTATGTTTTCTTCTACGAGTTTTATCGTTTTAGCTCTTAAGTCTGTGATCCTGAGTTAATTTTTGTACACAGTGTTAGTCAAGCGTCAACTCGCCCTTTTGCATGTGGATTCAGTTTCCCAGCATCGTTTGTTGAAAAGACTATCCTTTCCCCATCAAATAGTCTTGACACTCTTGTCAAAAATATTCAGCTGTGTATACCACTATTTATTTCTGGGCTCTATATTCTAGTCCACTGGTTTCTACGTCTGTACCACATGGTATTGATTTTGCTTGGTAGTAAATTTTGAAATTAAGGTGTGAGCTCACCACCTTTTTTCTCCTTTTTCAAGATTGTTTTGTCTGTTTAGAATCCCTGAGATTCCACATGAATTTTAGTATACATTTTTATATTTCTTCAAAAAAATGTCTCTGGGATTCTGATAGGGTTCACATTGATTCTGCAGATCACTTTGGGCAATGTTGTCATCTTAATAAGTCTTTCAGCCCATGAAAATAAAATATCTTTCCATTTATTTACATCTTCTTTGATTTCTTTTGGCAATGTCTTGTTTTTACCATGCAATTCTTTTACTTCCTCAGTTAAGTTTAGTCCTAAGTACTTTATTATTTTCTACAATAATGTAAATTGAATTTTTTTTAAATTTCATTTCCTATTGTTCATTGCTAAGTTATAGAAATACAATTGATTTTTTGCCTGTTGGTTTTGTATCCTGCAGCTTTAGTGAATGTATTAGTTCTTGTATTTTTCGAAAAAGATTATTAGCATTTTCTACATATATGTTCATTGACATCTGTGACCAGAGACGATTTTACTTCTTCTTTCCAATTTGGATGTCCTTTTTTTCCCTTGCCTAATTTTTCTGGCTAGTTATTTCAATACTATGTTGAACAGAAGTGGCAAAACCAGGCATCCTGGTCTTGTTCCTATCTTAAAGGGAAAGCTGTCTGCCTTTTACTGTTGAGTTGATGATGTTCCCTTTGGGCTTTCATATGTTACCTTTATTACATTGAGGTAGTTTCATTCTATTCATACTTTGACTATTTTTATTATTTAAAAAGTGTTGAATTTTGTCAACTGTTTTTATTGATTTAATCTTTCTGTTTCTTCATGATTCCCTCTTGGAAGGATTCATATATCTAGGAATTCTCCCATTTCATCTTGTTATCTAATTTGTTGGCAAAAATTATCCTTAGTACTCTATTAATCCATTTTCATCGAATGGGTAGTATGTCTCTAATTTCATTTCTGATTTTAAATAATTTGAATCTTCTCTCTTTTTTCTTAGTCAGTCGCAGTAAAGATTACCAGTTTTGTTTATCAAATATTCGAGTCACATTTGACTTCTGCAATTACAAGAGGTGCTCCGTGTGACTTGTATTCATCTTTCATTATGGGTATATATTGAGTATTACAAATTTAATAGTTTTTTCCTTTCCTAAAATATGTGTACATTTTTTAACACCTTCTGTATGTAAGTATTTATATGAATGAGAGAAAGAGAGAAAAAGGGGGATTACACAAAAACCCACTGGGACATGGTTACTGACTAAATACGAGAGGAGAAAATAAAGGAGCTAAGTGCAAATTCTCAAGCCTGGTACATTTGTTTTCCTCTGCTGGAATATAGTCATGATGGGATGACATATGCAAGAGAATTTATTAGGCAAAATGCTCGTGAAAGAGAGAGTGGGACAAGAGTGGGAGGAGCCTGGGAGAGTCCTCAGTCCTTCCTCCTGTGAGGGAAAGTATCAGCTGGTGGTGTGGCTCTAAGGGAGTTTCTGAAAGGCTGATGGGGAGTCCTCAAGACAGTCACCCAGGAGAGAAAACCAGGGTCTGGTGGAATTGGGTCTTCACACCTCTGCTGGGAGCCCATGGAAGCAAGGACTCTCTGCTGCACAAAGGAGGTGGTGAACTCAGAGTGCACTGGCCTGGGCCTTCTGTCAACTAAATCCTTACCATAGAGACTTGAGAGGCTCAGATTCATGGCTCTGAGGACAAAATGCAACCACAGAGAAAGTCATAACAACATACAAAATTCAGTGAGGTTTTCTCACATTTCAAAGCCTTCAAAAATGTCTGAGTGCAGAAAGGCCAGGATGGAATTGTCCAAAGACTGATCACCAACCTAGAAACAAGGTGAGAGGAAAAAAATTGCAACGGTGTAGTTGGCTAATCACCTCCCAGCAGCTTTTCTGCCCACTACACACACCAAAGAATTCCTTGAAGGAACAAGTAGAGACTACTTCCTGCTGAGAGTTGTTTCCTGGGGGACCTCCACGGTGAAATAATTTCACCTTCATTCCTTCTCTTCTTCTCTTCCCATGCAGATGCTCCAGCTCCAGCACCAGGACTCTCAGCGGGGGCCATTGTTGGCATCGTGATTGGAGTGCTGGCCGGTGTGGCTCTGATAGGAGCCCTAGTGTACTTTCTGTGTTTTCGGAACTAGAGGGTATGAGGCCTTTCCTCTTGTTGGGTTTCCTCCAAGGCTAACTAACTGCCATGCTTGGGAGAGGGAAAGACGAGCTTCACTTGTCTCTGGGCCTGGATCTCCTCCTCCTGCTAGACTGCTCCTAGGCTCTAATTCCTCCCTAGTCTCTTCTTCCCTGCTGTCTGTGCTCCGTGCACCCCACTGTCTCCTGGACATGGCTATTCACCCGCCCCTGCTCATTTGCTCCCCAGATTCAACATATCATCAAAGCCTCTTGATCCTGTCAGATCTCTTGCTCCTGTTTTCTCTGTTCCCATAAACCTGACTAACCCAGGCCCTCAACAACTTGCAAAGCACTGTCTGACTTCTTGTGTCCAGCCTCTCCGCAATCTTCCTTGCTTGTTGCTGCCTTGTTACCTTCCTGAAGACAAGTTCACTCTCCTACTCAAGAATCTATCATGGCCTACTCTAGTCTATTAGATAGATTCAAATTTCTTCTCTTTACTAATCCTTCTTACTTTCTTTACCACGGCTTCCTAGCATAATCCCTCATCCTGCTTAGATCTGTCTCCCTACCCAACCGTGCCCTTTCACCCTACACATACACATAATTCTTAGTCCCAATGCTATGCCTAAAATGCTCCAGACAGGGTAGTCTGCCATCCACCACCTGCACTGTGGACTTACCCACACCGTTCATCACTAGCACCACTGACCTCATGGAGGACAATAGTATGGCCTTGACTGTCAACTTGAGGCTCAGCACAAAACCTACCTGGTGTTAAGCTTCTTCCTGAGAACTAATTCACATGTTCATTTAAATATTTCGTGTACCTCAGGGAAAATAGAAGCCTAAAACCAATGATACCAAGACCCAAGAGGTTCATATTCATAATAATCGAATACGGTAGAACTTCTATAAGTTGACCACCCAAGGGACTGTAACAAATTGGTCAACATATAGAGGTGGTCAACATAAGGAGTTAGGCCTACTATGCTAATACATACATGTGGTACATGTCTGGTCTATGAAAATTAGGTCAATTTAAAGAAGTGGTCAGTGTAAAAAGGTGGCCAACTCTGGAGGTTCTACTGTATAATACAAAAATGGAGAAGGATAAATGCCACACGAAGACAGAGAAATCTAGTGGGGAAATAGGCTACATATTGGAATCACTGGAAAACATTATAAAGATTAACTGATGCTCAGGCCCCACTTACAAATTTAATTGATCTGGAGTGGGACATTGATAATTTTTAAACCTTACTGGATGCTACTAACAAGTAGTAAGACAGAGAACCCCTGCGCCAATAGGCAGGACCCAGGCCTACGTCAGTGGTTGTCAGTTAGGGGAAATTACTAGCATAGGAATTACGTAGCAAAATTTTTCAAAATACAATAAGTACAGACTTTGTTGGATCTAATTCAATAATTGTCTCCACCCTGAACTCATTAGTACAGTTAAGAAACAGAGCTAAATTGAGAAGCCACCTTATTTGATAAGTTCAATCATGTAGAAAGCATTTTCAAACAATATGTGATTCTAAACCTTCTCTAAGTTATATTTATGAGTGTGTCATTGATATGAATGTTCCAAAAATTATACAAGATTCCTAGACATCTAATATGTTGTTAGTCATAATGTCACACACCACGGACATAACCAAAATTTTCTTGTGGGCCGGGTCATTAAAATGAACTGGCATCAGATTTTTAACCATAGATATTTTTACTCTTTGTCATTCAGACTGTTGTTTTGATTATTTTCTAAAAGCATTTGCAATCAGCTACAGTCCAAAATTGCTTCTTCTTCACGGAGATTTATGGAAAAGATTCCAACAAGTATTCTTTTTTCTTTTTGAGACAGAGTCTCACTATGTCACCCTGGGTAGAGGGCCGTGACCTGCTCACAGCAACCTCAAACTCTTGGGCTTAAGTGATTCTCTTGCTTCAGCCTCTCAAGTAGCTGGGACAACAGGCACCTGCCACAATGCTCTGGCTATTTTTTTTTCTTGTTGTTGTAGTTGGCATTCTCATTTAGCTGGCCCAGGCTGGGTTCAAACCCACCAGCCTCTTTGTGTGTGGCCAGCGCCGTAAACACTGTGCTACAGGCACCAAGCCTCCAACAAGTATTCTTGAATACAGGTTTCTGATAACTTTAAACTTATACCATTGGATTGGCTAACAATTTCCAAAACTTAAGTGAATAGACTGACAGCTTCGTGAAGCTGCTAACCAAAATCAAGCAGGAAAAAAGTTAATTAATGAGGATACTGTTTTTTATGACTTTTTATTTGAAACTTTCCTGGTTCTTTAAAAGTTTTGTTTTCCAGATCTAAAGAAACCCTTTTTCTTCTACTTTGTAAGCTATCTATAACTTATAGCAATTTGGTAAAATTTACTTCTGGAAAAGAGATTGAAACATTTACTTTTTATCCTTACCTGGTCCTTCCAGAATTGGGAAAACATTCATAAGTATTCATATTATTATGGTGATACACTTATTTGAATAAATTCAATAAGAATCTGCTCTCTTTATAATAGAATACATTGGAAAATACTGGTTATGTTACTAAAGTTTTGACTAGGATGTCGTATTTGAGAATGTATCTAGAATGAACCAAAAGGTACTGCAGGCAAAGTCTGAAGTCTCCTTTGGTTTCACTTTGTAGTTTTGAGAGGTTTTAAAAAATTAATCTGTGAGATTTCTTTCCTTCTTTTTTTTTTTTTTTTTTTTTGAAACAGAGTCTCACTCTGTGGCCCAGCTAGAGTGGCATGGTGTCATAGCTCACAGCAACCTCAAACTCTTAGGCTCAAGCAATCTTCCTGCCTCAGCCTTCCAAGTAGCTGGGACTACAGGCACCCACACCACACTCATCTAGTTTTTTTATTTTTAGTAGAGATGGAGTTACATTTTTGCTCAGGCTGGTCTTGAACTCATAAGCTCAAGCAATCCACCTGCCTCGGCCTCCCAGATTGCTGGGATTATAGACGTGAGCCACCTTGCCCACCTGGCCTGAGATTGGTTATTAAAAGTTGTAGCAAAGCAAACTTAAAAGGAAGCTGTATGGTTAATCTCTACTCTTGCTGCACTGATGTAAATAACCAGGCCAAGTTTGATAAGACTAAACTGATTTTTGTTTTTCTTTTCATTTTTAAAGTTCTTTTTTGTTTATTTTTTCATGGTTTTCATTATTCGATGGTTTTAGTTTGAAATGTTTTTCATTTTCTTTTTTAAATTTTATTTATTTATTTATTTATTTTATTGAAACAGAGTCTCACTTTGTGGACCTCCATAGAGTGCTGTGGCATCATAGCTCACAGCAACCTCCAACTCTTGGGCTCAGGTGATGCTCTTGCCTCAGCCTCCCCAATAGCTGGGACTATAGGCACCCACCCCAACACCCAGCTTTTTTTTGTAGAGATGGGGTCTTGCTCTGGCTCAGGATGGTGTCAAACTCCTGAGCTCAGGGCAATCCACCTGCCTCGGCCTCCCGGAGTGCTAGGATTATAGGCCTGAGCCATTGCACCGCCCTAAACTGATTTTTCAGGCAAATTAGTCTTGCTCTGATTATCTTTGGTAGAAATAGGGATGACTGTAGAGAGAACAATTATATTTCAGAAGAAAAATTCCAGGATACACATTATTAGATTGTAGCTCTATTTATAGTTTTTGAAGTTGTACTATCTACCTGTAGAGCAGCCTGGATCCCAAACTCTTCTCGTTGCTGGGATCCAGTTTCCCTCATGGAATCAGTAAGAACAAGAACTTCTCTGTTCCCAAAACCTTTGAAGTTGAAGCCAGATGACTCAATGTGAATTTCCAGGCACACGATTTGTGCCCCTCAGAGTTCACAAAAATGTCCCAGACCATAACTAGAGACATGCAAACTGCAGACCAGAACAAGAAGGCAATGACTTCACCCTGTGGACATGAGACTCCCCATGGTAAGGATACTCTTGGGCAGCGCCTGTGGCTCCGTGAGTAGGGCGCTGGCCCCATATACTGAGGGTGGTGGGTTCAAACCCAGCCCTGGTCAAACTGCAACAACAACAACAAAAATAGCCGGGCGTTGTGGCAGGTGCCCATAGTCCCAGCTACTTGGGAGGCTGAGGCAAGAGAATCGCCTAAGCCCAAAGAGCTGGAGGTTGCTGTGAGCTGTGACACCACGGCACTCTACCGAGGGGGACAAAGTGAGACTCTGTCTATAAAAAAAAAAAGGGATACTCTTACACCTCTTAATTTTTTTAAATTTCAGGTTAATATGAGGCTATACACGATTAGGTAACAGTATTTGCATTTGTTAGTGAAAGTCCCTGTTGTAGTTGTCTCCTGTACCCAGGAGGCGTGCCCTATACCCTTAAACTACGCCCATTAAGTGGGAGCTTACCAATCCCCCCTTCCTGTTTCCCTTTCCTCCTCCCCGTCTCCTCTGCTTGAATTAAATTGAGTTTTTCCACCTCTTAATTTGTCCCTGTTCATGCCTATCTCTTTCTCTTGGGGAGATAATGCTGTTATTAGGACTTCATAATCCATTGCTTGCACAGTCACTTGACTGAGTATGGGATCTGTCAGATTATCATGTCAAACCCCAATCTTTACATAACCTAAGGGGTCCTTTACTGCACTTAGCAAGCAATGCTAGCAGCATCCTTAAATCACTCACTCGTTCAAATTGTGGGAGGGGTCCCTTTTGCAGCCATACTTCTAGGCCCACTTGTTCTCCCTGTTTTAACTTAACCCAGCCATGAAGTGCTAAGTAATAGAACTTCTACCTATTAGATAAACAGAAGTCTGTGCACTTGGCCGACATTTCTTATTTCACATGGATAAATACATCAGGTATTGTAGAGACTCTGGTGCAAACATTCGCAAACATGCTACTTGGTTCATAATGGGTAGATTCCTCATGTGGATCATTCTTTAATTAATTCTATTGTAGTTGGTTTGGTTCCCAGGGACCCCACCGAAGGAGCATACTCCTAACTCTGGGTGTCATCCTGATGGTCATAAGAGTCGTAATAGTTGTCTCCCTGGTGTGTTGTGCTCTAAACAGTTTAAATGTTTGCATGCAGCCCTCTTTAATCCATTTGAGAACATCAGATCGTCTCTGTTCTGCTGGAAGAACAAACACTCAAAGCAGTGTGTGATTGGGAGGATACCAGAACCTACGAATGATGTCTGGAGACTGGATGTCCAAAATGACGGTATCGGACACACCCTCACCCAGGTGAGAGCCTAGTGGCTCCAAAATCGAGTCACTCATGCTAACTGCCGCATAATCAAACCGAAACTTGAAGAAAGCAGAAAGATCCCGAAGAAGACCAGTTTATTCCTGAGGACAGGAGATTCCAGTCTGAGTCAACATAATAAGGAAGTTCCCTCTGCTTCAACTCTCACAAGGAATAACCTGACGTAACTTGATGATAACCAATCAGTTTGCCATGTTCTGTTTTCTCCTTCCTATTTAACTGCTCTTGTATAGCCCCGTGGGAGCGATGGTCGTATTTTATGGAATAGAAGCTATTCACGAATCATAAATTAAAGCCAATCATATTTATAACTAAATGCATTGTAATGTTGTCTTTTGACACTTCTTCAAAGCCAGTGGTGGCCACTGCAGTCATTCTCCTGGCACGTGATCCTGACCCTGGCTCTCCTTTCTCCCTCTTTCAAAGGGAGGACCCTCCGGATTCCACTGGGCCCACCCAGAAAATCCAAAATCATCTTCCCATCTCAATGTGTTTATTTTGCCACCCCTGTAAAGTTTTTTGATCAAATAAACTAACATGAACGGGCTCCAGGGATGAGGACGTGGACGTTGTGGGAGGCCATGATCTGCCCAACACAGATCCCTTTCATACCTTTGCCGAGAAGTTAGCTTTGCTCCCTTAGCTTCCTTCTGTATCTCTCGCTTTCCCTTCTGAACAAAAAGCACGAGCACAAACTTCGGGGTGAAACACACCAGGTCTTTCACGAACTGGCTGGATGGCCCTGGCCAGTCACTTGGCCTCCCTCAGCCCCTTTTCTTGTCTACAGCAGAAGGATGACTTTCACTCCATCAGGAACTGACAGCAGGAAGAGTAAAATTAGATGTGTGAGGCGTCGGACACGGGAGTCTGGGGCACGTCCCTCCCGTCCCTTCCCTCCACCATCCGTGTCCTCTCACCTCGCCTGTCTCCTCCTCTGTCTCCGTTCTCTCCAGGGACTTCCTCAGTCTGACCTGCCATTGAGCACAGAAGCCACACTACCTGCCCATTCTCTTGTGACTCTGCTGGAATGCTCTTGAGCACTCAAGGCAGCCCACTACCTTGATAGAGAGACATCTGCCTTAAAAAAAAAAGGCCTTGGCTCGGCGCCTGTGGCTCAACGGGCTAAGGCGCCGGCCACGTACACCTGAGCTGGCAGGTTCGAATCCAGCCCGGGTCTGCCAAACAACAATGATGGCTGCAACCAAAAAATGGCCGGGCGTTGTGGCGGACGCCTGTAGTCCCAGCTACTTGGGACATGGAGGCAAGAGACTCACTTGAGCCCAGGAATTAGAGGTTGCTGTGAGCTGTGATGGTGACAGCTTGAGGCTCTGCCTCAAAAAAAAAAAAAAAAAAAAAGACCTTTTAAGCTTTTGATTTTTCATTCTTCTGTTTTTATTTGCCTTTTTAAAAATTTATGTCAGATTAATATGAGGGTACGAATGATGAGGTTCCCTTGTTGGCATTTGTTAGGTACAGTTCAAATTATAGTTGAGCCCTTCACCCGGG
>CAUYON010046765.1:0-56370 GCA_963573935.1 Arctocebus calabarensis
TTATATAGTGATCAAGAAAATGCCATGAAGGCTATCTGTAACAGTACGATCAAAATATTTCTGATTGTATATGAAGCACATTGTGCCCTATGATTGCACCAATGTACACAATTATGATTCAATAAAATTATAAAAAAATTAAAAAAAAAACCAATAAGTAATTCAAGTATGGTCATATAAAGGTAGGCAATTAATCCAATATCACTAGAAAAATCAAAGCCATGAAAATAAAGGCAGAAAACTCAGTTTCTCTACCTTTCATTACATAGGTAGATAGCCTATCCAGACCTTACGGTAGAAAATATAATAATTCTTACATATGATTTCCCTAGAACATAATGGAGTTTCAGAAACTAGAAAAGATGTTAAGATTCATAGTTGGCTTCTTCAAATGCTTTTCTAGCCCATTTCAATTCTTCATTCATAGTAAGCAAGACTTTAACCCTAGAAAACATCCTGGGATCCTTTCAAATCAAGATGATATCTTCAACTTGTATAGGACCTTGTCTGCCAAGAGACATGGCCTTGTGAGTCCTTTCAGTAATGAACTCTATGAGGATTCTGGTCATCTCCAAAGCCATACATTATACATCTCAATTCTTCAGAAAAGAGTCTCTGTCATTTACCCTGTCCACCTTCTGAACCTCCTCCAATTTCTTCATTTTCTTCCTCAAAAGCAAGGTCTTCTTCCTCATCTGCCACCCCATCAGCCTGTCAGCCTACAGCACCCAGCAGGCTCCCTCTCAACAGGTTTAAGTACTTCTGCATCCTCACTTCCTTTGACTTCCACATTAAAGTGAATTTTTATTTTATTTCATTGTTTAACTAAAATACTTAACAGTTTTATTTTCACATTTCACAATACAAATGAAAACTGCCCCCTTTTTGAGTTTACTTCTTCCTTTCAAAACTATTCTGTCTTTTGTTGTTGTTGTTGCAGTTAGGCCAGGGCTGGGTTTGAACCTACCACCCTCCGCATATGGGGCCCGCGCCCTACAGAATGAGCCACAGGCGCTGCCCACTATTCTGTCTTTGATAGGTAGGAGGAGCAAGTCTTCCTTACCGTGCTATTAAGAAAACACCCAGTCACAGCACCACGATCTCCTGGTGAAACAGCACAAGTGATATGAAGCTGACATAAAGAAAACTCCCCTCTATCATCATCTGTCTGGTTAAGTCATTCCAGGACCAGTGGGCACCAACATGGGACCAGCAGGAGGTCTCATCACTGGGGGCCCAGGCATCATTGGCATGTGACCTCATTCCAGGAGCAGGTCCCACTGGCATCATCCCAAGAGGAGGAGGACCCACCCTCGGCATCCGGGGAGGGCCCCACTTATGGGGTGCTGGCATCATACCAGGATGAGGAGGGCCTGGAAGATTGGGGGGAGGTAGAATCATCCCTGCTACAGGAGGAGGAGCAGAGAATGGAGTAGGAGGTATTTTTCCTTGTTGAAATGCAGCTGTGTTTGGTCAGTCAGGCTCTGGGCCTGCTCTGCCATCCATTTCTGACAGTCCCTCACCTTCTCTTTGTGCTTCCTCCCACTGCGGTGTGTCTGTCTCACAGACGGAGAGTCATGGGTGAGATATGTATCACAATAGTCAAAATAAAACTTGGGCATATTCCGTCCTGGCCAATGGCGACTCCTTTCTAATGTGAGTTTTTAAAAACAAGCCTCCATACCAGTGCGGGACGAAAGAACGGTAGAGCGGGGAAGGACGTCTGCTCTATTGGTAATAAAGCTCCAAGTTCGTCCCATCACGGATTTCATAGTCCCCTAGAGACACGTGGTCCTTAAACATCGTGTACCACTTCTTAAGGACAATCTTGTTCCAACAGGTACCAGTTTGGGCTGCAGTCAGCTTCTTAAGGTCCCCAAAGGTGTCATCGGTGTCGCGTTTAACGCGGACCTTCTTCCCAAGAGGTTGTTGCAAACAACCTCGATCGTCCCGGCTGGAGCTCCAAACTCAAACTTCCAACCTGCAGACGCCACAACCTCCAGCCTCAAGTGCTCTGATGGACAAGATTTTAAAAACCATGAGAGATTCTTTTGCAATCTCCACGCATTTGAAAACCCCTGGTAGGCACGTCCAATCTCTACTTCAGCCTTTCAGAGCAAACTTGGGTCACATTTCCAAAGGGATATAAGAGCTTTATTTAAAAAAAAAAGAAAGAAAGAAAGAAAGAAAACATGTAGGAGAAGAAAACAAATTGCTGTCATTAGGAGATGTATAGAAGGGGATATCTGAAGTTTTTATGCAATTTAGAAATAAAATCTTTTAAAAATTCCCTGCATCTGAGACTGTATTCTGACCCTAGAATTATAAAAACTGTATTCTGTTAAATGGGGTTTAAGTGATTAAGAAACAAAAACAGAGTAAGTTTATGCTTTGAAATATATTTATGAAGTAATATAATCACATTACAAAACTTTGAAAAACAAAGAAAAGAAAAAATATCACCCCATCTAAAACATCACTCCATCTAAAACAACCCTAATATGAAGTGCTTCTTTCCAACACTTTTTCCCTGGCAAATTTAAAAATCTATAGTTATAAAATAAATAAACGTTGACATCTTACCTTCTCCATAGGACATTCAGACATGATTTTTTAAATGTGGGTAATTGCTATTCTAAATTGGAAATTCCTTACAGAAGGATCTTACCTAACTTTGGGCTGTAACACATCCTTCAAGAATTATTATTCTTCATTGGGTAAATGAAAAACAGTCTACAGAATATCTTACTAATCAACTACCTTACAGTGAGTTTCCTACTTTTTTCTACAATACAAACCCCAGTTTTGTAAAGATGTTCAATCCTTCTTTGACACCCGTTCTCAACTCCAAAGTGATTGGGTTTGGCCAATCCTGGTGGTCAATTCTTCCTGTGAGAGCTTGGTTTGGGTTTGAACATGCAAATGGATTTTGTTCAACAAGGTGTAAGGGGAAATATGGGAAAAGTTTACTAATACTAAAAGAGTCATGAAGATGAGGCAGTTTCCTTCTTCTACTGGACATTGCCACGCCTGCAGGACAGAAAACTCAGGAACTCTGGAAGTCATCTTGAAACTGGGAAGAGAACCAGCCAAGGAAAAAAGCATATGCTGGGGCTTGCACAAAGGAAAGAAGGAAGGAACTTAGATACTTTTATACTTCTTAGCATCCTATGTAGATATTCTTTATTGCTTACATTGATACGTTGAGGTTTTCAAGGCCAACTGTGTATGTACTGAAGCTGTGCTGCTGGTCTCAAGCTTGATCCTCTCTCTTCTCTAGAAATTGACATAATTCCTTGGGCTGCTCAGAGAGAAGGGCCCCTGTAAGTGGTTGCCCGTGGCTCCTGATGTCATCCAAGAGTGTGGCCTATTGTAAGTACTGATCATTTCTTTCTGATGTAAACTTCTCTCCATTCACTTAATTTCAGAAAAGAAGCTAAAAATGTCTCGAGCATCTGCCATTAAATGTTGGAAATCTTACATTTGGCTTCAGTTCATCCAGTAAATGTTCGAGCAATCCCTCTGGTCTTATGTTAGACATTGCAAGTACAAGTAAGATTGAAGCATGATTATCAGTCCTCAATTAGTTGTTCAATCCATATGTGTTGATTACCAGCCATGTATTCGCTGCTGGGGTTATCACAGAGAGCAGAGTCTGATCGGCAATGACAAATCTTCCCACCAAACCTAAATTCAATATAATGTGTTGTAACAGTGGCATAAAAATATTATGGGAATAAAAAATTGAAAGGTGACTTATTACTAAAGAGTCAGGAAAAACTATAACCATAGGCAATAATATTTGGTTATGATGTACCTTTGTACAGAAATAACATTTGACTTGGGAGGGTTTTCTGGTATAGAAGTGGTGCAAGAAAGGGCATTTTGGCTGGGAGGAAGGTGGTGCGTTATCTCAATGGTTCACAATCAGTTATAGGTGGAACTCCTTGCTCTAATCTTTCACCCTTTTCACTATAGCACTTCACTAGTTCCTCCAAAGAGCATAATGTGAACAAATATGTAGAGTCATATAAAACATTTTGGAGGACAGTGAAAAGTTCAGAGAAGTAAGAGATGCATGTGAGAAGAGAGTAGGAGGCTAAAGAGATTAAAGTGTGATTGCAAATTATCCAGTGGGTCAAGCTAAGCATGTGGGTTTTCTCTCATCAGCAAGCAAACTTGCACACCAGGGGAACATGAGACATGGTACTACACAAGCAACTGGAGGCATAAACTGTATTTGAAGTCAAGTGGTTTATATTTACATGAATCTTGCAATCCTATTCCTTAATACATATTTGATACGAGAGAAAAATATATTCTTCCAAATCTTCAAGTTAAATTGATGGCCAAGAGAGACATCACTAATTTATTCAATGTTTTAGTCCTCAAGCATACTGTCACAATCTTTGGGGGTAGGCCCCACAGAATGAGAAGCATTCTACAGTCAATGGGAAGCTAAAATTGTTTTTTATAATAAGAAGCAGGGAAGTAACAGGAGTGTCTTCTCTCCAACACCAGAAGAAGTAATCTCTTGTTTCAAAGTAATATATGAACAAATGAGAGAGAGAGGGAAAAGAGACAGATGACATGTGATTGGAGAGAAAGCACTAAATGGGGTGGGACTTGGTGAGAAGTGAGATTTAAGCTAAAGTGAATACTCATTGTTTGTCTTCCCAGCCTCTATTTCCCCTCCTTCCAGCAACATCCCTGGCTTTAATGTCCAGTCTTTGAGTCCCCAATTTCTTCATATGGGTCTGCATAGGCTATGCATGGAGCCCCAGGAGTGGAGCACATGACTCTACCCTGAGCCAATCAGCAAGCTGCATTTCCCTGAGCACAGAAAAGGGTAGAAGGGTAGTCACATGACCTAAGTGGATTCCATGACAATACGTCTCAGAATTGATGATAAGGTTGCTAGGAATGATACACCTTATCTTTTCTACTGAATTAGAAGCTGGAAAGATGTAGCCCCAGAAGCTGTTGAAAACTTTTTTCTGATTACTTGGACTTTAAGACAGAATCATGAAATAGTGCAACAAATGTGAATTCTGGCTCTATCTAGACACAATTATGTAAACAAATAAATATTTGTTTAACAGTTTGATTCGCACTCTTTGTTACTTGCAACCAATAGAATTCTAACAGAGATAGAAAAAAAGAAATCTGTTGTTTTTCCACATGTTATATTTGCTGAGGTTTATGTGTAAGGTCAGGATCCATGGACAACTTACAGATTTGAAGAACCTCACATTTTTTAGCTTCATTTTCCCTGCTCAGAAGTAATCTAAGTTTTCAGCAGCAGTTTCTTTCACCAAAAGAAACAAAGTTAAGTTCTTAAAATTAGATATTTAAGTAGATATACTTTTTATAGGCTAGGCTAGGAATCTCTTTTGTTTTTTCTTTTGAGACAGAGTCTCACCATGTTGCCCTCAGTAGCCGTAGCGTCATAGCTCACAGCAACCTTAAGCTTGTGGGCTTAAGCAATTCTCTTGCCTCAGCCTCCCTAGTAGCTGGGACTACAGGCGCCCACCACAATCTCTTCTAAACACACACACAAACTTAAATTGCATGGAGAATTTTTGCATGTCAGTGAGTTGGTGGGAAGCCAAATAAGAAACAATATTATATACAAGGTGATTCTTCTTTGGGAAACCCACTGAAGTTATTTCAAAGCAATGCAGTTTAAAAATCTACTTTCTATACATCATGCTCACAACTTAATACTAGAAGTAAGAAATATTGTACACTAAGCAATAGTTTTTACACTATAAAACTGTTCTGACATTGACTGAATCTGGTCTAGAGATTTGAAGAGTTAATCTGGTACTTAGTTACTTTTGCAAACTGCAGCTGCTGTCAAGTTTGCTATGTCTGTTTTTTTCATTGCACGCCAGCCCTGACTCAGCCTGATCCTTGCTTATCTGTTGCAGTGCTTTGGCACCCCATATAGAAACCTATTGACCCCAATAAACAATTATCAGGTCTTTGGTTCAGACATTTGAAGTTGGAAATGTACTTTCAGCCATGTTATTAAGCAGCAGCTGGCTCAACCAATTTCAGATTAACTATCATAAGACCAACCCAAAAAGTTCAGAAAACATTTTTCCATTTCATGGGGAGTGTTCCAAATGCAGGTGTAGTATGGCCACAGTAAGCAACCTCAAATTACTTATTTTTTGGGTTCCGTGGAATAGTTGGATGAAATTTCCTCCAATAAATTCTCCCAAACCAGACATTGCCCTGTAAAACATGAAAAGATAACTGGATAACTTTGATAGCTGAGTAGCAGATGGACTAGAGTGGGTATTGCTGCTGCCCAAATAAGACTTGGTGTGTGCAGAACTAAAGACACACATGAATGAGGCTTGTGGAAGAGCCTTAACTTTAAGTGCCTATATTTGCTAGGTATCTTGCCTATCTTCTTGTTCAAATAAATATGTGAATGAATGAATGAGTGAATGCTGTGTGACTAATGCTTACCATGCTACCACATCTTTCCGTAATAACATTTAGCTCCTACAAATGCAAATGACACTTTTTCAGACATGATGGGACTACATTAGCCTGTTGGATGTTCCCACTGTACACTGCACTCTGTCTTTATCACACTCATTACACTATTCAAAGTTTGTTATTTCTTTCTTTCTTTCTTTTTTTTTTTTTTGAGACAGAGCCTGAAGCTGTTGCCCGGAGTAGCGTGCCGTGGCATTATAGCTCACAGCAACCTCTAGCTGGGCTCAAGCAATTCTCCTGCTTCTGCCTCCCATGTAGCTGGGACTACAGGTGTCCACCACAATGCCCAGTTGTTTTTTGGTTGCAGCCATCACTGTTGTTTGGCAGGCCCTGGCTGGATTCAAACCTGCCAGCTCAGGTGCATGTGGCTAGTGCCTTAGCGGCTTGAGCCACAGGCGCTGAGCCCAAGTTTGTTATTTCTATTAGACTGACGGCTACAGGAAGGCTGGAATCATGCCTTTCTTCTTCATCATTGCACTTAATACATTTGTTGAATAAGTGATATATAGTAAGTCTGACTAAGTATTTTTACCCCCATCTTGGTGGATATGAGGAGACCAAGTCTCCAGGAAGTTAAGTGACTTGTACAAGTCAATAAAATGCATCTTGGAATATGTTAGAAGACATACACGGATAACTCCAAGTAGGCTATACTGAGCAGTGCTCCAAAAGTGAATTTTAACTTTTTTTCTTAGACAAAAAGTCCCTCTTCCCTCTGTTGCCTGGGTTAGAGTATAGTGGTATTCCCAGAGTCTGTAACCTCAGACTCTTGGGCTCAGGTGATTGTCCTGCTGGGACTATAGTCACACAATACCATGCCCAGCTATTTTTCTATTTCTTATAGAGATGGGTCTTACTATATTGCTCAGGCTGGTCTTGAACTGCTGGCCTTAAGTAATGCTCCCTCCTCAGCTCCTGAAATACTAGGATTATGGGGTAAGCCACCTTACCTGGTCTGATATTTAAATCTCTAGGTAATTTTCATTATTTTCTGGCCACTTATGTTTATAATTTCAACAATTTTAAAGATATTTTGAACACAAGAAATCAGAACACACACATCCATACCCTTAACCTGTGCATTCCATTTTTTGTTAAATACTCTGTTTTTAAATCTCTATCAGTGCCTCGGTGAGTTGAGTTATAAACAGAAGACCCAACAAACATATGAACCTGATGGTAGCTAGCAGGGGAAGTAAAAGTACTGGAAAATACGGAACAAAAGCCAACATAAAAACTTCACACTCACAACCAAACAAGAATTATAAAAATGACAATGATAAGAAGAACTAGCTTTTATTAAGAGTTTGGAATGTGTCAGAACCATGCTAACAGTATGCCATTCACTGTCATTCAGCACCATAGCAAAGGCATGTGGTAGACAAGATCAATATTCTGATTTAATACAGAAGAAGACTGCCTTGCAGAGGTTAGTAATTTTCCCAAAGTCACGTGGACAGTGAGTGGCAAAACTCAGAATCAAACACGCATTTGTCTGACATTCAACCTATCTTGAAAACAAAGCACAGGGCGGTACATCACATTCAAGGCCTCTTAAAAGAGCATTTTATAGCAGTGAAAAACTTTAGCCTTGGAGATCTAAAATTGGGCAATTGCATTAGGTTAGATTTTAAGATTGTTGATCCAGGGCACTTTTTAAAAAACCTTTTTCTGAGATTTGGAAGCATGACCGGGCAAGTCTTTAAATCCATATTTGTGACAGCAAAGTTGGCTTAAAATAAATTTATTTCTTCTTCACTATATAAGGAATTATTTTACTTCTTTCTACCTCACCTCACCTCTAAGGCAGGTCCTATCAAAGTGACTAAATTTATTTTTTTTTAATTCTTAAATAAGTGCTTTATTAAATTTTTAAAATGAAAATGCTCTTTGGATCTATTTGGAAGATACTATCATCCTATATGACAAATGATAAATTCAAATACATTTTTTTTTTTTTGAGACAGAGCCTCAAGCTGTCACCCTGTATCATATCACAGGGTGACATCACAGCTCACAGCAACCTCCAACTCCTGGGCTCAAACGAGTCTCTTGCCTCTGCCTCCTGAGTAGGGACCACAGGCGCCCACCACAATGCCTGGCCATTTTTTTTGGTTGCAGCCGCCATTTTTGTTTGGCAGGTCTGGACTGGATTTGAACCCACCAGCTCAGGTGTACGTGGCTGGTGCCTTAACCCGTTGAGCCACAGGCGCCGAGCCTCAAATACATTTTTTGATCATCCAATTAATTTATTTTTTTATTTTTATTAAATCATAATTGTGTACATTGGTGCAATCATGGGACACAATGTGTGACTAAATTTTTGATACAAATGTGGTCTGGTTGTTTTCAATCCTGGTTATGCATCAGCAGCACCTGGGAGTTTTCTTTTTCTTTTTGTTTTTATTTTGTACTACTGTTAATATTCAAAACAAAACAGTTTAGAAGTGAAACAACAATAAAACTAGCACTGTGTTAGGTATGTTATATTAACTTTCTTATTTAATCCTTCAGACAACTTTATGACATAGACATCACTGAATTGCAACGCAAAGAGGTTATTACTTGACAAAGTCATACAGTTTTAAGTGGTTCAAGCTCTTAATAAAGATCTACTGCTTCCTTTTATTGAAGACATCACAACCTTTTCCAAAATAATCTCAACTGGATCCTTTCATATTAACTGATATTCTATTGGTTTATTCCTTCCAAAGGTCAGATTCATCCAGCAGATGGGGATTCCACATTTCTATTTATAGAAAACATTCTTATTCATACTGTTTCTAAGTTTTTGCCAAATCAGTAGCTCCTATCTAGAGGAAAGATTACAGTAAGCTTTATTGTTGTAATAGATAATTAGACAGCAAAATTCTCATTTAAAGAGGCAAAGAGTATGTAGATTTAAAAAAGCAGAAAAGATATTATAGAACTGTAAGGTAGTTAACAAAAATATTTTGTTAACCTGGATTTTGTGATGTTTGTAGTGTTTATAAACTTTATAAAATTATTCTTAAATATTTGCTTTCATACCTAATTGTGATTTTTCCCCCTCCCTCTCTCCCTCCTTTCTTTCTTTTCCTTCCTTCCTTCCCTCCTTCCTTCTTTCTTTCTTTCAACAGAGTCTCACTCAGTTACCCTGGGGTAGAGTGCCATAGCATCATACCTCATAGCAACCTCAAATTCTTGGGCTCAAGCCATTCTCTTGTCTCAGCCTCCTGAGTAGCTGGGGACTACAGTTGCCCACTACAACAAGGTCTGGCGAGTTTTTCTATTTTTAGTAGAGACAAGATCTTATTTTGCTCAGGATGGTCTCGAACTCCTGAGCTTAGGTGATGCACCTGCCTCAGCCTCCCAGGGTTGCTGGGATTCAAAAAGCTCTCTAAGGGGAAAAAGCTTCAGACCCCACAGAATGGGGCACACCATTTTTTACATCCAATGCTGTACTACTGTCTTGTAGTACTACAAGGAGCTATGTGAAGGGATTATATTCATGACCTTGGTCTCCTAATATGTTTGACCCAGAATCTAACCTATAAGTAGGGGCAAACATATAGCTATTATCACCTCCTAGGAGGCCAGGTGCCCTCCTAGAACTGGATTAGAACATGATGGATAATAAGTTACTATTTTCCTAGCTTGTATTAGTTGCCAAACTGTCTGATCAAAAAGAGTCTGTGATTGAGAGGAAAGTAAAGAACGTCTAGTTAGCTTTCATTTATTCTTACTTGGTTTCAAAAAGGAGGCAGGCCATAAATTAGTCGTGGGATAAAATCAGCATACCAGTATTGTTGGGATTTTGTACTAGTTGAATTGGGCCTTTTCTATATTTTCTATAAGAAGATATGTTTTGGTAAATGTCCCCTAATGAATAGTATACCAAAGTCTGTTGAACTTAATTATTTGAAGGTAACTTATTCCATCACCTCAGTTTTCTGGAAGACACCTAATGGCTCAGGATGAAGTGGGAAAAGACAGGCAAAGGCATTGTCTCAAATTTCATTCATTACAACAGATAAATATTATGTTTGAGATGGCAAATATTACCCTGAGGGTAATTATACATTTTATGTATCTCATAAACACGTACAATTATTGTGTATCAATAAAATAAGGAAGTGTATATATATATATATATTTTATTTTTAGGCATAGCCCCACCAATTATCCTCCCTCCACCCCAACATCACCCCCCTCCCCTCCCTTCCCATATTCTTGTGCTATAGTTGGGTTATAGCCTTCATATGAAACCTTTAAATTAGCTTCATAGTAGGACTGAGTACATTGGATATTTTTTCTTCCATTCTCGAGATGCTTTGCTAAGAAGAATATGTTCCAGCTCCATCCAGGTAAACACAAAAGAGATAAAGTCTCCATCTTTCTTTAAGGTTGTATAATATTCCATGGTGTACATGTACCACAGCTTATTAATCCATTTGTGGGTTGATGGGCACTTGGGCTTCTTTCATGACTTAGCAATTATGAATTGGCCTGCAATAAAAAGCGGTTTATTTTCTTCTTTGTTTGGTATTTTTGATTTTGAAGTCCTGTTTGGTTTATTTTAATCTGTAGAAGTATCCTAAGGGCTAAACTGAGAGGCTCTTCAGATATAAACATAATTTCTTTTGCTGCTTTCACCAGCATGGATCCTCTATCAGCCTGGCACCACTTTAACCTCAGGGCAGGAGTCTGCTTAGTTCTCTTCACCTCGTGACTTTGATGGGTTCTGGCATTGTCCCCATGCGGCAACCACCGATTTCCTGTTCCCTACTGCTCACTGCCTCTAGCTCTGATTTCAATTTTTTACACTCCCTTTTCCCTTTTGGTTAGGTTTGTTTTCTTGTCTGTGGAGATTTCACTTATGTCTAGTGACTCCAGCCTTGCATTAAGATGTATAGAGTGGTACCAAATTAATTTTGCAAGAATTTGGGTCCTGAGCTTATTATTTATTTTACATTTTTCTAGGTGAGGATTCAGTATGATATCAGGTGCATGATAAAACAACATAGAGAAAGTTTAAATTTGTACAGAGGATATAGAATACAACTTCTAACTCCATTCCCAGGGACTTTGTGGCTGCTGTAGTGTGTGTTCTGATGTAGCCAGAATCCAGTATTAGTTTCCTATACTGCTAGAAGACTCACTGAGTTTTCCTTTTTCCTCTCTGTGTGCTTTGGTTTGGATAGTTTCTATTGATGGCCTTTTAAAGAAATTAATAAGCTATATCCTATTTTTGATAGGTTTTAGGCTTACAGAAAAAAGTTAAGCAGAAAGTACAGAGTTCCCATGTCATCTCACACGCAGAGAGACACAGTTTTCTGTATTGACATTTTGCATTAGTGTGGTACATTTTGGTTACAACTGATAAACTAACATTGTTATAGCATTAAAAACTAGAGGACATGGTTTATATTAGGGTTCAGCCTTTTCTATGCATTTTAACAAATGAATGTCACTCATCTGCCATTGAGGTGTCACATAGGATAGGTTCACTGCCCTAAAGATTTCCTATTTATAATTCTTCCCAGTACACCCCCAGTCCCCTGGAAACCACTGACCTTTTAATTGTCTCTATCATTTTGCCTTTTCCAGAATGTTATGTAGTGGGAATCATGCAGTATGTAGCCTTTCCAGATGAAAGTATGCGTTAGCAGTGTGCAATTAAGGCATGTCATTTGTGTCTTTTTAAGGTGTGATAGCCACTTCATTTTATCACTGAATAATATTCCTTTGTACAAATGTACCACAGTTTACCCATTCGCCCATTGAAAGACATTTTGGTTGCTTCTAGTTTTGGCATTTATGAACAAAGCTTCTATAAACATTTACATGCAAGGTTTTTTGTGAGCAAAACTTTTCAGCTCATTTGCAGAAATACCAAGGAGTGCAATTATTGGATCAAATGGTAAGACTGTTCAGCTTACCCTAGTTTAGCTTATTTTCCATTGACTGTCCTTTAAAAAGTTCACCAATCCCATCATATGAAGGGTCCAGTCTGCTATGAAATGCATCCGACAAGCTCTTAACTTCAGGTATTGTACTTGGCATTTCCAGAATGTTTGTTTGATTCTTTATATAAATTCAAATTATCAGAACTCTCCCATTTTCACACATTTGTTCTTAATTTCCATCTATTTTTATAAATATTCAGATTTAAAAGGACCTGTCTGTTTACTGTCACATTTGGATAATCTGTAGATCTGCTTCTGTATCTGTTTTCTCTTTTTTTTTTTTTTTTTTTTGAGACAGAGCCTCAAGCTGTCACACTGCGTTGAGTGCTGTGGCATCACAGCTCACAACAACCTCCAATTCCTGGGCTCAAGCGATTCTTCTGGCTCCGCCTCCCAAGTAGCTGGGACTACAGGTGCCTGCCACAACGCCCGGTTTTTTTTTTTTTTTTTGTAGAGACAGAGTCTCCCTTTATCCCCCTCTGTAGAGTGCTGTGGCATCACATAACTCACAGCAACCTCCAACTCCTGGGCTTAGGCGATTCTCTTGCCTCAGCCTCCCAAGTAGCTGGGACTACAGGTGCTCGCCACAATGCCCAGCTATTTTTCTGTTTTGCAGTCTGGCCGAGGCTGGGTTTGAACCCGCCACCTTTGGTATATGGGACCAGCGCCCTACTCCATGAGCCACAGGCACCACCCCACCCAGGTACTTTTTGGTTGCAGCCATCATTGTTGTTAGGCAGGCCTGGGCTGGATTCAAACCCACCAGCACAGGTGTATATGGCTGGCGCCTTAGCCACTTGAGTCACAGGCGCTGAGCCTGTTTTTTCTCTTTATCAGTCACATTTCTCTGCATTCTTGAATGTCCCATAATTTTTAAAAATTTTAATAAAGCCATAAAAACTGAAGTTCAGTTTTAGAGATGGTTTGCCCTTTCTCTGTGTTAATGGGGTAAGGACTGATCACTTCAATCTAGTTAGAAACTGAGCTGGGCTTGAGCTAGGATGCCACTTTAGTTAGATTCAGTTCCCTTGAAGGAGA
The DNA here is from genome assembly GCA_963573935.1 of Arctocebus calabarensis. Lineage (NCBI taxonomy): Eukaryota > Metazoa > Chordata > Mammalia > Primates > Lorisidae > Arctocebus > Arctocebus calabarensis. The sequence continues at coordinate 13,503 of CAUYON010046765.1, forward strand.
ACTTTCATTGTGTTTATTGTGGGCTTGTCTTTCTCAGAACTTTCTTTTTAAGCACAACAAGACTATGAAAGGTTTCAGCTTGTCTTTTGCAGTCCTGACTTCTACACTTCCAGGATGCCCAATACTTGGCAAATGCTCGACAGGGCAAACTGGCCATACATTTGGGAATTCCTCTAGATTCCAATCCATCATGCCATCCCAGCGGACATCAAAAGGTCTGTTGGATTCCTTCTCCTAGTAAGATGCCGCTGCCTTTGGCAAGCCCAGTTCTTAGTTTTCATGCTTGGAAAATATCCTCAGAGAAGAATATGGCTAGCTCATCTAGAAACGTTCTTCCATCTAGAGAATTTTAATTCAGCTAGTCCCCATTTCTTCCACAGATCTATGTTTTCAAATCAAAACATTGTATTTAATTCCTAAGTTATAATAGAATATTAGCTTGATACTACCATGTCCCAAAATCAAAAGCCCTGTAAATTTTTCAATTTTAATTATTACATTTGATTCTTTTAAAAATATACTGTCATTTTAATGGTTTTGAACTGTACTCCTGTTTTTAATAGATTCTTTTATTTATTTAAATATATTAAACATCCTTATATTATCTTCTGGATCTAAAAGTTCCAATGTTCCAGTGAATTTTGCAGGTCTGTTTCTACTGTTTCTGGTGACTCTTACTAATAGTCCTTTATTTCACTATATTTCTCATGATTTGTGAGTTTATCTTCATTAGAACTATGTGTGAATTGTTTGTTTGCATCAGACATAGGATACTACCAATTTTGATCTGCTTTAAAATTCTCAGCTTATGCAGCTATGGAGTTTTGGGGGGTGGTGTTGGCTTTTTTTTTTTTTTTTTTTAAGAGGTAGAGGAAGAGATACATGAATGGTATTAGTTCAACCCCTGAACCTAGGTAAAGTTAGTCCATGAATTCTCAGGGGAGAATTTTTCCCACCACCTTGAGTTAAGGCCAAGAGAGAAGTGTTCTTGCTGTTTGTCTCTGAGGGTTTTTCTTTCTTTTTCATTTCTTTTCCTTTCCTTTCCTTCTGTCCCACTCTTCCCTTCCTCCCCTCCCATCTCATTCTGCCTTTCCTTCCTCTCTCTCTCTCCTCTTTCTTTCTTCTCTGACCCATCCTTTTTCCTGGGTCCAAGCTTTCTGCAGAAAGTCTCTGCTCTGACTCCCTTTTGTGGGCTTAGTCTTCTATTTTGCCCCAACCCATTACCCCCTACTCCAGGAATATCCAAGCAATTAGGCCACCAAAGAGCAGTATATGTCTCCGCTTACTCCTCTCTCTGGACTCATGTTCTCACACTGGTCCTGGTCTCAGAGGGAATATCTTTTGCAAAGGCTAATTCATTTATTTAAAAGGGTGTTTTCTCTTTCTTCTGTAGGTGTTTTGTATCAGGCAAACTTTAGGATCTCAAGCCTGTCTCATTTCTAGAAGTGGAAACTCTATGAGCTTCAGCACATCAGGTCAGATATTCCTACCTAACGTATCACTGACTAACTCATCACTGCAAAGCCGGTGTTCTGTTCCTGAGAGGATGATGGTTCAAGACCTGGAAGAATCCTTTCATACCCACATTTTATAAATATAGTCTTTTCCTAGCAAGTAGTGGTAGAAATCTGAAAGATATAAGGCCACTTTTTCTTTTTTTTGAGACAGAGTCTATGTCACCCTTGGTAGAGTGCTGTGGTGTCACCCCTACAGCAACCTCAGACTCTTGGGCTTCCACAATTCTCTTGCCTCAGCCTCCCAAGTAGCTGGAACTACAGGTACCCACCACAATCCCCGGCTATTTAATGTTACAGTTGTCATTGTATTTAACTGGCCTGGGCCAGGTTTGAACCCACTAGCCTCGGTGTATGTGACCGGCGTCATAGCCACTGTGCTACGGGTGCCAAGCCATAAGACCACTTTTTAAAGCCTCCAATTTATTTAGAGTGTTATCCCATGCACAGGAATAACTTGGGCTCATTATGTTTTGCATTCATACACCCACCATAGTGCAGATGTTGGCTGCATTCAACAGTTGGCTAAACCAATAGTTGTGACTGCCAGGCATCACACAGCCTGTGGAAAAGGAGTAAAAGGAACCTCAGATGAAAACTCAGTTTAACTGCCATGCTGTCTTTAGTTCTTTCAGTGCAAAAGACAACCTACGCACATCAATTTAGTTTTCTTCCTCTATATATTGGATTTACTTTAAGAATGTAGATAATTTACTACTAAGGAAATAGTCCACTAGTCATTAACTTAATCTCGGAGACTTCATCATTTGTTTAACAATAAACTTCTATTACTTTTTGACAAGCATTCTAACCACCCAAAACAATCCCTCTCTTAGGTATACACCTAAAACAAATGGACTTGACAATAATTTCAAAGTAACATCACTCTGTGAGATTGAAGGTAGGAGGAAAAGAGAGTATTTTATGTTTGTCATGTTTCCTGCCATATGTAAGTTAACATTTAGTGTTTATTATGCCTCTCACAGCCTGTGTGATCTGGCTCCTTTCAAACTCATCTCACACTCTCTCTCACCCTCTATTCCCACAGGAACCTTCTTTGAGTTTCTCACTTAGGGTGTAGATTGATTGCAAAAATGGTTCCAACATTCTACTCCTTGCTAGTATTCATACTCTTTGCAATGTAACTGCAATAACTGCAATCAAGAGTGGATTCTATTTTCTGTACTCCTTGACCTTGAGCTGGTTTTCTTTGGCCAATAAATGAAGTGGAAGTGACAGGCTTCTGTGCCTGGCCCTCAGTTCTCATTTTTGTACACATCCAATCTTCCCCCACCCACTTCTCCCTCTGCCCCCACCATTAGAACCTGTCTGGTGAGCTTATGCAAGGATGAGAGACCATATGGAGTCAATGCTAGTGTAGACCAGTCAACCCCCACCTGCTCACCTGCCTGTTGAACCTGACCCACCCAGATCAGCAGACCTCTTGGCCAAGCTAGGATTTGCCATATGCATACTGGGGACATTACTAGTTAGGTCCCCATGATAGTGTCTCATAGCAAATACGACAACTATAGTATTTATTTTGTTAAATTTCTACATCCCCTGCTAGACTGTAACCTCCATAAGAGCAGGAACCAAGTCTATCTTGATCACTAGTTTGTTCCAAGCATCTAGCACAGTGCTAGTGCTCAGTATTTGTCAACTGAATAAATTTAAATGAATAAATTAGTGACTATATAAGTGTATCTTTACATAGTCTGACAGATAAGGAAAACTAAGGCTCATAGGGCTTAAGTAACTTGTTTGAAGTTACCCATCAATAGAGTCATGGGACTGAGATTTGAGCCAAGGCTTGTCTGACATCACTGTTTACACACTTGAAAGGGTGCAATTTTCATGTTTCTGAGGACTCGGTAGCTATAAGATGGGTCTGTGAAGACATCTAGATAAAGCCATGAGGAATGACTTATGCACCAGGCATGGTGGCTCATGCCTGTAATCCTAGCATTATGAGATAATGAGGTGGGTAGATTGCTTGAACTCAGGAGTTTGAGACAAACCTAAGCAAGAGTGAGATCCCATCTCTACTAAAAATAAAAAAGTTAGCCAGGCATTGTGGCAGGTGCCTGCAGTCCCAGCTATTTGGGAGGCTGAGGCAAGAAGATTGCTTAAACCCAGGAGTTTGATATTGCTGTGAGCTAGACTGATGGCATGGCACTCTAGGCTGTGCAACAGAGAGTCTCCCTCAAATAAAAAATAAACGAATAAATAAATAAAATCTGAAAAAAATAAAAAGAATGACTTATAACCCAAAGTCTGCTGAATTACACTGCTACCACCCCTTCATTTTTGAAGTCAACAAAAGATATCAGCTAAAAGGCCTCATACAATGGCCCCATCCATTACTTTAGGAATAGTCCCATCTTTCCTAATTTGGCTTTCATTCTGTCATGTATTTGCAAAGAAGTGGCATGGTAGCATTGTATGGCTTTTTGGTTTAGAGGACTAACAGTAATAATGCTTGTATAATCAGGTTGTTCTGAAAATTAGATCAGGATGTAAGTGATTAGAACAATACTTCACACGCAGAACACTCAAGAAACGTCAACTATTATTTACTGCTATTTAGAAATAAGAATGCGCAAGTAAGTGTTGCCTATTCCTTTAGGGGTGACTTAATTATCAAAATATCTTTGAGCTGTCAAAATGCTACATACTTTAACACACTGACTGGAAGAACAATTCTTTTTCCCTGGGGGCTATGGTATTTTATTACACCTGCAGGGTTTTTCCCACAGGGGCCACTCTTCATGTAACATGTATGCTACAGCATAGTGGCATGAGTTGCCTGCATACCACACGGCTCCCAAGGTCAAGAGATATGTGAGTGATAGATGCTTTATGAGGCCCCAGGCTCAAAACTAGCATAAGTTAACTACAACTCACGTGACAGTTAATGTGCTAAAACCTTGACATAATTCTTTATTCTCCACAAAGCCTTTACTCATGACTCTAACCTCTAGTGATCCCTCCTTTCCCCTGGATTTTTGTCTGCTCTCTACAATTTAACAATTGTGCTGTTCTTTAATTGTACCTCACATAGTTTGCCCTGTGGTTCACTGGAAGGAGGTTTTACCTCCTGCAGCACCTATAATCATGTTGGACATTGAACAGAAGGAGGTGCTGTCTGGTCTCGGGAAGTGTCCTCCACCTCTCAATGTTGTTTGAAGTTGGCAGAGATGGGATAGCCTCTTAGAAAATATGCTATAGAGTTGGCAGACTCCCTTCCCACCCTCCTCCCTCAAGCTGGGAACTGCTAAACCTTTGGCAGTGAGACACGGGCTGGGAATTTCTCTGTGCAACACCTTCACCGAAAGCTATTAGCATGGTGTGCCATTATTTTCCTTGGGTTGGATTTTCTTAGGAATATAGCAGCAGGGGCTCCCCAAGCTGCACATGAGTGAAACAGGGAATGTTTGGCAAGAGTCTCGTGTGAAAATCAGCAACTGAAAATAGGCCGCAGTGTGTAGCTCACTCAGAGCCATTTTTAAGAACTACCAGCACTTAAAGCATTTATCAGTTTTGCCATCCAGGGGGCTGAGATAATTGTTGAGTGAAAAGTGATCACCTGCAGAAAACAGGCAGCTGGAAAGGTACAGAGAACTCTACAGGTACTTACACAATAAAACAAATCATTCTTAAAAATACAAATAGATGGGCCTTAGCCCAGGCCTACTAACCTAGAATTTTTTTAAAAAAAAATTATTTTGGGGGCCAGGCATGGTGGCTCATACCTGTAATCCTAGCACTCTGGGAAGCTGAGTCATATGGATTGCCTGAGCTCAGGAGTTCAAGACCAGCCTGAGCAAAAGCAAGACCCCATCTCTAAAAAAAAAAAAAAAAAATAGCTAGACATTGTGGCAGGTGCCTATAGTCCCAGCTTACTCAGGAGGATGAAGCAAGAGCATGATTTGAACCCAAGAGTTTGAGGTTGCTGTGAGCTATGACGCCATAGCACTCTACCCAGGGTGACAGTGAGACTCTGTCTCCAAATAAATTATTCTTAGTTTTTTAGTTTATCTATAATGACATGTTATAATTGCACATGTTTATGAGGTACATGATTTTTTTTTTTTTTTGAGGCAGAGCCTTAAGCTGTCACCCTGGATAGAGTGCCATAACATCACAGCTCACAGCAACCTCCAATTCCTGGGCTCAAGCGAGTCTCTTGCCTCTGCCTCCCAAGTAGCTGGGACTACAGGCGCCCGCCACAACGCCCAGCCATTATTTTTTGGTTGCAGCCGTCATTGCTGTTTGGCGGGTCCGGGCTGGATTCAAACCCGCCAGCTCAGGTGTAAGTGGCTGGTGTCTTAGCCCGTTGAGCCACAGGCGCCGAGCCAAGTACGTGATGTTTTGATACGTACAATGTATAGTGATCAGCATATTCATAATCTCAAATATTTATTTTCTGTGTGTGTGCACTGTAAGCCAGAATCTTGATGGGTACCTAGAATGTGTCTTTTTACAGCACCCCCTACTGATTCTGATACAAATGATCTTCCAACCACAGGCTCAGAAATGCTGGTTTCAGAGTAGAGGTGAGGCGACCAGCAACATCCAATTTAGGAGGGCAGTCTCAGGGTAGGGGGGAGAACAAGGGGAAACAACACAAGAGTGAAAAGACCAGGGTTAGTAAGGGCCCAAATCAGAGGCAACTCAATGAAGTGTGGAGGCCAAGCAGTTGTTAGCCATTGCTGCCAACCTCTGATAGCACAAGCACACTGCTAGAAACTACATGGTAATTTGGAGAAGAAAAGAATAATTAAAGAATTATTTATCATATACTGGCACAAAAACAGAGACACAGACCTACAGGTCAGAACAGAGAACCCAGAGATAAAATCATCTTCATATTCTCATTTGATTTTCGACAAAACATAAAAACATACACTGGGAGAATTCCTCCTGTTCAGCAAATGGTGCAGAGAAAACTGGATAGCCACATGTAAAAGACTGAAACAGGATCTGTATCTCTCACCACTCACAAAGATTAACTCATGATGGATAAAAGATTTAAACCTAAGGCAGGAAACAATAAGAATTATAGAAGAAAATGTTGGAAAAACTCTTATAGATATTGGCCTAGGTAAAGAATTCATGAAGAAGACCCTAATAGCAATCAGTAAAATCAATAAGCTACATAGAAGCAAATGTAAATGAGATCGGATCAAATTAAAAAGCATCTGCACATTCAAGGACACAATCAAAACAGCAAATCGAATAGCAATTCTGTTTGCACACAAATAGAATAAGAGAAAATATTTGCATGTTATACATCTGGGGATAAACAGAGTCTACAAAGAACTCAAGCAAATCAGCAAGAAACAACCAAACAACCCCATTAAAAAGTGAGCAAAAGACACAGACATAAAATTTTTCAAAAGAAAATATACTAATGGCCAACAAACTCATGAAAAAATGCTCAATGTCTCTAATCATTAAAGAAGTGCAAATCAAAACCACAGTGAGATATCACCTAACTCCAATGAGAACAGCTTATATTAAAAAGTTCCAAAACAAGAAATGCTGGTGTGGATGCAGAGAGAAAAGAACTCTTATGTCCTGTTGGTAGGACTGCAAACTAGTAGTCTCTGTGGAAAACGGCATGGAGATACCACCAAGAACTTTAAGTACACCTACCATCTGATCCAGCAATCCCACTGCTGGGTATATACCCAAAGAAAAAAAGGTCATTTTATAAAAAGGACACCTGCACTCAAAGGTGTTATTATCAAAGGAATTATTAACCACAACAGGAACTTACCTATAATAGGGAAAGTGAACTCTAAGAACACAGGTATAGCCGATGCAGGGGGGAACCACTGCCTACCTCTAGGCTGAGGCAGAACAATAAGGAAAGAACAAACCTGGAACAGCTCCCACCTGCCAGGGGTAAAGATCCAAACCTCACTGGAGAAGATACGGCCATGGTTGTCTGGAAGGTGGTGAAGTCTGCTGAGGCCCTGCGCCAGGGGACTCACTTTGGGGCTTGGGAAGGCATCCAGGGGGAAGTGTCAAACGCTCCTGGCCACAGCGCACTATAGGGCCAGCTGAGAGGCATTCTCATGTGTTAGATGCCATAATAAATTACTGAACATGGGGTGGCTTAAAACAACAGAAACGTATTCTCATGGTTCTGAAGGCCACAAGTTCTAAGTCACAGTGTTGGCAAGGACAGGCTCCCTCTAAAGCAGTGGTTCTCTACCTGTAGGTCATGACCAACAAGAACTATATTAAAGGGCCACATTAGGAAGGTTGAGAACCACTGTTCTAAAGGTTCTAGGAGAGATTCCTTCCTTTCCATTTCCAGTTTCTGGTGGCCCTGGGCATTCCTTGGCTTGCGGCAGCATCACTCCAATCTCTGCCTTCACCTTCATGTGGCATTCTCTCCTGTGTCTTTCACTGTCCTTCTGTCTCCAAATCTGCCTCTTTTTATAAGGATAGCAGTCACTGGATTGGGGCCTACCCTAATTGAGTATGACCTCATCTTAACCTGATCACATCTGCGAGGACCCTAGTTCCAAATAAGTTCATGTCCACATGAATGGGGACATGAATGGGGATGGGGAGAAGACTATTCAACCTAACACAGAAGAACACATAGAAACAAGGAAGAAGAGTCCTTCCTCCTTCAGGACCCACTACTAATGAAGCTTAACACTGAGCCACCTGGTACAGAGAAAACGTTCCAGTATCATAAGCAGGCAATGAAGGGTGAGTTTGGAGATGAGAATCAGCGTGGGTTGATAAACCACATATCCCACCATACAGCTCCTCAGCTTCCATACGCACCCTTCCACATAATTCAAACTTCTGTAGGCCAACACAGCTGCATTCCCACCTGAAGAGATATTGCTATGCTTCGTATAAGTGAAGTTCTCATTGTTTCCCTCAAATGAAATTCTAACAGTCACAGTATCCACTGCTGACCATGGTAAATACTCTTTGAATTCAATCATAATCGTACTGAATATTCTGTTGCCTAGAAACAGACCTCCAACAAAATGCCCATGAAATAATGGTGAAAAGAGAGAAAATGGTTCTTATATACAAATAAAGACATACATATAACTAGCAAAGAGAAATTACATGAAGCTCAGTATCTATTTCTGTTACTGGTTATGACACCATCATTGATAGCTATGGCTGATTTCTCCACTGCCCTTTCCATATTTCCTTTGCCCTTAGCCAGGACTTCAGCTGATTGCATTGATTTCTTTACCTGGTAGAGTAATGCAAATCTTCATGCTTGATACCAGTTATTAATCATTCTGATTTTTTCGTTATTTCTGCTGCTGCTGTTGTTTTTCCTTTATGTTTATTACTGGACACAAAGTACCTGAAAATCCTCTTGGTTCCAGGCATGGTCCTCCCTGTGGAAGCATCCCTACCTTGGGAACTCAGACCTTCAAACCAGCCCTGCCCAATGTTGTTGGGATGGGAAGCAAGTTTGTTAATAAGTATATTAATGAGAAGAGTCATTCTCATTTTCTGCCCTTAATTCCCAGCGCTATGTATTCTGGGTAAGCGGCAGAGATCACCATAATAAGATCTCTGATCAAAAACACACTGCATCCTATAATACCAAAATTCACCCTTTCAGGTGTTGTCTCCCAACTGGGCCCATAACTATCTTCAGTAATCCAGTCCATCTTTCAATTAGCCCAATTGACAAGGGAGAAACGTCCCAATATTGCAATCAAGGCAGTGAAGGGTGGGTTTGGAACAGGGACTCAATGAGCTGACAACTGGCAATGCACTTCACTTTGATTCCCTCTCCCATGGTCTCTACCACCATCTCCTAATGAAAATCCAAATACTGCAAATTAGAAATAAGGAAACCAAAACCCAAGAGTATTCCAAGACCACCAAGAACATCTTTCTAATACTATATATACACACATGTATCTAGGGTAACCAGCCATCTTGGTTTGTCTAGGACTGTCCTGGCTTTAGCACTTAAAGTTCTGTGTTCTGAGAAACTTCTCAGTCTCAGACAAACCAGAGCAATTTGTCACCCCACGTGTCCCAGTTTTCACACTTTCTGAACCTCAAAATCACTTGGGAACTTGTTACAAATGCGAGTGATTCTGTTTTTAAGAAATGCAGTGATTTCAGATGAAAAGGAGTCATAGAGTGATTTTTGAGAAATGCTCTACTTGGAGGTAGAAGAGATGTTAATCACTAACTCTTAGGTACTCTTCAATCTAGACTTCTTTGTTCCTGTTCCAAAACTATAATTATTGAAAAGAAATGATATCTTGGAAGATACAGCCAAGGTTCCTGCACCAAAAGCAGACACTGACAAATTACTAGTTGATAGAAGAAAAAAAAAAAAAAAGGCAAAACAGACAAAAACTGTAGTCTGGCCTTACCACTTTCTCTCTTTTCAGTTTTAGGATTAAATCATTTTCCTTCAATGTCACAAAATGGAATAAATAATAATGTATTAATGTATAATGTGAAAAATGACTTGATAGTAACAATATCGGTACAATGATGGGGTACACTGAGCTTCCTACAAGCAAGCACTAATAATAGGCTTAAAGATTCCCAGAGTGATTATGCTTTGGTAGATCTTAGAAATCGACTTGCACAAAATAGTTAATTCAGTACTACTTTTGCTATTTCACATTGTAAGGTACATAGTTTAACATGACCACTTTAACGATGTTTCTCAAGTGCTCAAATGGGGTAAAGAGAAGATAGTCTTAACACTCCTTGCATTTACTGAGTTTCTATTCTGTTCCAAACGTTGTGCTAAATGCTTTAAACACATAATCTCATTTCGTCCTCCTAACAGGAGATATGTCCATTTTAAAAAGAAGCGGAGTGCTTGCCCTACATTACACAACCAGTGGTGGATCTGGACCAAAATTAGGTCTGTTCACTTACACAAAAACCGCAGCGCACTGGAGACCTAAGATGATTTAAGGTTCTATGACCTACTCCGAGTGCAGTGATTGGAGCTATGCACAGGCTGTAGTGGGAATAAAAAGGAGGCGCATTTTAGGCTCTCCATGGCTTCCAGAAAAAAATGCAGATCCTTTTGCTTAGCTCATCACTACCTGGACACCCCCAACTCCCTCGCCCTGCCGCCAGCCCCGCTGGGCCCGGAAGCCAGTGCTCGGACGTCCCGGGGACCTCGGCCTAGCAGACAAGGCTTCACGTCCAACTTTGCCATACCCCGACCCCTCATTACCGCTCCACCACACCCCCTCAATCCTGGTCCTCCGTCCCAACCCCAGCAAGCTCAACAGCACCCGAATGACTGACTACAAGCGCGGGGAACGTGGGTTTCCGGCCTCCAGGCGGCGCACCGGAAGTTGCGGCAGCGGCCGTGCGTGTCGGGAGGAAGTGTCCGATGCGGCGGCCCGGCGTAGGGAGTTGCTCGAGTCGGTGCTTCACTCTTAAGGTTCCCCGGTCGGTGCTTCATTCTTAAGGTTCCCCGGACCACCGGCGGCAGAGCTAGTCAGGGATAGCGGAGTCGTTTCAAGGCCGAGCGGGCTTGGACCTGCGCTCCCGGATCCGCCAGCAGGTGCGCTCTCCCAACTTGACCGCTGTGTAACCGCGGCTGAGGGTGTGAGGACTGCCCCTGGGGTCTCTTCTAGGGCGACCTTCGGGGCCTCATGCTAGGCCTCCTGAAAGAGTCTAAATTAGGGCAAGAAGCTAACTAACCTTACGAAGGACCAGGCTGTTTCACCTGCGAGGCTCCCTTAATCTGCACCTCAGCTAGGAGGGAGGTACTGATTATCTTGTTTACTGAGGAAGAAACTGGGGCTTAGAAAGGTGAAGTCATTTGCCACAGATCATGCAGCTGGGAAGTGACAGCTCTAGATTCAATGGCGCCAGGGTCCCTGTGTTTTACACTGCAGCAGAGATTTCAAACTTTATCTGCATAGAGAATTCCTGGGTGGAGGGTGGCATTAGTTAACAAGTTCTGGGACTCCACAATTGAATAGGCCTGGGATGGGCCTCTGGAATCTGTTTTCCAACAGTTTTTCCCTGATAAATAACATATGGCTCCCCAGTAAACAGAGCAAGGTGTTGAGCAGGTAACCAAAAGCTAATTGGGGACCACAGCTAATTGTCTTGATAAGCTTTTCTTTAATTGAAAGAAAAAGTCAGAGACTCCTGGGATTGGAGAGTTGATATTTGATTCTGGGCCAATAATTCTTTTGGGCACATGGCAGCTTCTGTCTTTCCCTCCCACCCCACCCCCCAATTAAACAGGCCGAATTACTTGCTTATTGCCTGAGAGAACTTGTTAAATATACAGATTCCTGAGCCTTGCTCAGCTCTCCTGAAACAGAAGAGAAGGGAGGAAGGGCCTGGGAGTCTGGAGGCTAAACAAGCGATCAAATGAGCTTGTTACTTTGGAGAGCTTGGGATATATAGCTTTCTTGGGATGACCCATGAAGAAATGGATTACAGATTTGGCACATGTGGTCTGAACCGCCTCAGTTTTGTTTTTTTTTTTGAGTAGCTATGCATACTACTAGGTTTGCTATGGGCAAATTTTTATTGGTAAAAGGTCAAATTAGTACTTCTGGCCATTATCAGGTAATTTTCAGTTAGCTGAAGATAAGAACTTAAAAAATTGAATGTTAATCTACCTACTGTTGATTTCTTGAGTGGTTTTGGGTGACCCACTAAACTTTGTGGTCCCCATACATGCCTGCATATTGTCAAATCCCTACGCTGCTTGTTATGAAGACAGATACCTATATCCATTTATGCCAGATTTGGGTGGCACCTGTGGCTCATCAAGTAGGGCGCCGGCCCCATATACCAAAGGTGGACGGTTCAAACCCGGCCTCGCCGAACTGCAAAACAAAACAAAAAAATAGCCGGGCATTGTGGCGGGCAGCTGTAGTCCCAGCTACTCGGGAGGCTGAGGCAAGAGAATCGCCTAAACCCAGGAGCTGCTGTGAGTTGGGTGATGCCACAGCACTCTACCAAGGGTAATAAAGTGAGACTCTGTCTCTACCAAAAAAAAAAAAAAATTATATCAGATTTCCTGAAGGTGAACAATGGGTGTTTTTAACAAGCTTCCAGGGAAATTTATCATGGAATATGCAACGTCACTTGCAAACTGAGTCTTAGCTTATTTCTCAACATAGGTGAAAATAGGAGTTTTTTTTTTTTATGTTCTTCCCTTGAATGCTAATATGAATAATGCGTTTTGGGATAAGTCCTGGTTTTGGAATTTCTTAACATGCGGTTTTTTGTGAAAGAAGTGAAAATACTATGACAATATTAAAAAAGATGACTACTAAAGCCAGCATCCCCAAATGACTTAGATCAGCAGTCCCTGACCTTTTTGGCACCAGGGACTAGTTTTCATGGAAGACAATTTTCTCACAGACTGGGGGTGAGGTGGGTGGTTTGGGGATGATTTAAGTGCTGTACGTTGATTGTGCACTTTACTTTTATCATTATATTATATAATGAAATAACCATACAACTCATCATAATGCAGAATTAGTGGGAGTCCTGAGCTTGTTTTCCTGCAACTAGATGGTTCCATCTGGGGGTGATGAGAGACAGTGACACTAAAAGTGTGTTGGCTTAGGTCCTCAGCTCCACCTCAAATCATCAGGCATTAGATTCTCATAAGAAGCATGCAACCTAGATCCTTTGTGTGCACAATTGACAGTAGGGTTTGTGCTCCTATGGGAATCTAATACTGCTACTGATCTGATAGGAGGCAGAGCTCTGGCAAGGACAGGAGTGATGGGGAGTGGCTATAAATATAGATGAAGATTCACTTGCTTACCAGCTGCTCACCTCCTGCTGTGCAACCTGATTCCTAATGGGCAGTAGACCCCTCCCAGTCCACAGCTTAGGGGTTGGAGACTGCAGATTTAGATTCCTTGATTGAGATATTGTAGTGACAGAAGTTGATTTTACAGAGAAGCTCTGATTACTATTGAGTCATCTCTCCTATTTGAAAGTATTAAATTTCAGTACCCTAACTAAAAACACTTATCTTTTTAAAAACCAGATAACATTGTGTAATTTGAATCAGAAACGGAATCTTCTGAAAGCTCAGAGCAGAGGCCTTTTTGGTCAGCATGGAAGAAAAAAGACGACGAGCCCGCGTGCAAGGAGCCTGGGCTGCCCCTGCTAAGAACCAGGCGATTGCTCAGCCAGGCAAGAACCTGTAGGGGGTGTGTGTGCATGTGTGTGGGTACAACCATCCTTCTCTTTTGGTTTATAACGGACTCCCATTAATAATAAATTTTAATTAATTGTTTAAAATGTGACATATTTTGTCTGATTTTGTTGATGATGAACTAAAGACAGGTCTTTAGTGATTCTCTTAGTTAGTCCATACCCTCAAGTCTTTCAGTGGACATACCAGTTAATCTTTAGGTGACACAGAGGTCATCTCCAAGTGGATTTTATTGGCCCTTGCTTACTAGAAGTAATGAGAACAGACTTTCCCCTGGATTGAGGCTATTCTCTTTCTTGCTTCAGCTGCCACTGCTAAGAGCCGTCTTCATCAGATGCCTGGTCAGACCTGGAGGAACAAAGACCATCTGTCTGACAGAGAATTCGTGTTCAGAGAACCCCAGCAGGTAAATTCTTGTTTCTCCTTCAACAGGAGCATAAATTTACTTATATAAACTGTATTCATGGAGTAGATGCTTATATAGTGACTGAATAAATTTACTAATAGCACAGATACAGGACTATAATAATAATGAAAAATGAAGTATTTCAGTTTCTTCATATGTCTGAGGGGGCTTCTGAGTCTGTCCCCAGTTTATGGTCATATATTATTCCTTTTTTTTTTTTCTTTCTTTTTTTGGAAGGGAGGCTATACCATGATTTGAGGATAGAGGCAGTGCTACAATGTACCATAATTAGAGCTTATATGGATTATCTAAGTTCTAACAGTCCTAAACCATGCTGTCTTCAGTGCTACTGAGCAAACATCTTTGGAATTGGATGAAAATTTTAGTTATTCTCGAAAAATGCCTTATTTGTCTTCCTTTTTTTTTTTTTTTTCTAATTTCCTTTATGGAAAGAAGGTTTTTTGAAGCTTCAGACTGCTAGAAAAATTGATTAATTGTATCATCTTTTATTGTTTGCTAGCAAATGTGAAGTAATACTAAGAAGAGCAGAAATAAGGGTCTCTGATGGGGTGGCAAGAAGTTGGAATAAAAAAGGGATAATTTTAAACCTGATTTTTTTTTTTTTTCAGACAGACTCTCACTTTGTCATCTTCAAAAATGCCATGGCATCATAGCTCACAGCAACCTCAAACTCTTGGGTTCAAGTAATCCTCCTGCCTCAGCCTCCCAAGTAGCTGAGACTACAGGCAACTGCCACAATACTCGGCTATTTTTAGAGATGAGACCTGAGGCCATTTTTAGAGATGAGCCTGGCTTTTGTTCAGGCTGGTCTCAAACTCCTGAGCTGAGGCAATCCACCTGCCTCTGCCTCCCAGAGTGCTAGGATTTAAATCTGATTTATTTTAACCAGAAATGGGAGGACATATAACGTCAGTCTCCCTAAGGATTAGGAATTATTGTAGAAGTAAGATCTACTTATTTCTTTGCAGGTAGTACGGAGAGTCCCAGAGCCACGAGTGATTGAGTAAGTAATTTGCTGCCTTCCTGTGACTGCTGCCCATAGTGAAATGGCAAGCCTGGGTTCTTTCCCTCATTCTGTTTTTTCCATCTGAAAGAGAATGACCAAATAACTGTCTTAATTTAAGGCTGGGATACTCCTATCTGAAATGTCTGTAAATTTCATCTTTTGGAAAGACTTTCTGAATTTGTTTATAGTATGGAAATGCAACAAGATCTCTGTATGTTAAACTTTGATCTTGGTGTAGACTTCTTGCTCCTACTTCACAGATAATCTGTGGACAATAAGCTAAAACATCTCTTTTGTAAAGACAGAGGGAGATTTTTCCTGAGCCTTTGAAGCATGGCTTTTTGAGAAGCCTTTAAATGCTATTTTACTGGTAATGTTTATGAAAGCTGCTAGCAATCTAGATGACTTCACAACCCACTTCCAAGACCACATAATTGTTCAGGAGTAATTTAAATGATAGTAAATATTCCTGTTATGTTGATTTGTGTCTAAAATGTTCTTATCCAAATTCGGTGAGAGATGCTTTGACTCTTGCTGCTTGTCAGTTTCCATTTGATGTAGATAAATTGTTAGTGGAAACTATTCTTTTATTTTAGCAAATTAGCATTAGGTGTATGTTCTTGCCTTGGAACAATCTGTTACACTGTTTGGCAGTTTGTAGGATGGCTGGTAAATGTACACACATGTTGGATTTTTTTTTTTTTAATAGCCAGAAATGTCCTGCACATTCAAAGTGGGCAAGTTTCTAAATGTGAGCCCAGATATACCACATTAAAGTATTGTATTCTCTGTATGCTGTTGGGAATTTTATACACAACTCAGTGTAGAAATAGAGTGAATACATATGACAACTATGCCTACATTTTGGGTCAAAGAGGTTCACACATCAACCTAAGAACCTAGCTTAGAGATCGTGAACTTTGGCAGAGCGTGATATGAAAACCTTCCTTTACGTTATTCTCTATGATGTAATTGCTCCCTGATAAGGATCTGACACGGTGGTTTTGATAGATGAACCTATCCAGTCTGTGTGACTTTTCGTATGGACCGCATACTATCTGGAGTAGCTGCAGCCATTTATATGTTGTTAATTCAGTAAACCTTTGTTGCCTATCTACTATCCGTGGGCACTGAGAAATAGAACAGTCCCCCATGCCTTGCCCCTAAGGTGCTCACTGTCTAGTAAATGAAATAGACATGTAAACAGATAAATTGTAATCTTATATATTATGAAACAACAAACCTATATTTATAGTCTAGTAGTAGCATAGAGGTTGAGGTGGTTAATGTTATTTGCCTGGACTAAAGGTTAGGAAAGGTTTAGAGCAGCGGTTCTCAACCTGTGGGTCATGACCTACAGGAACTGTGTTAAAGGGCTGTGGCATTAGGAAGGTTGAGAACTACTGGTTTAGAGGAAGTGAGATTTTTGAAGGGTAATTAGAATTTTCCACTGCACCAAAGCTGAACTATATTGTTCTGCCCCAAAGTAACAAGTCTGTTTCCTTTGTTTCTTTAGCAGAGAGGGGGTGTATGAAATCAGCCTGTCACCTACAGGCATATCTAGGTAAGTAGACCCTCACTAGGCAGTGAGTATAATTATCACCAAGTTATATTTTCTTAAAAACTCCCTTATTTGAAAAAGATAGAACTTCTGCCCCTTAAATTCTTGTGGAGTAAAAATTTAGTACTATCTCCTTTTTGTATAGTATCTCTAGCTTCAAAACATTTTATCAGCTTTCCTGTCAAATCTAGTAACTTACTTTCCAGTTTTTCAGAAGAAGAAATGAGGCTTAGGGAGATTGAGTACTTTCTCCCTAGTGCCACATAGTAACTTAATATGAGAGTTGGGTCTAGCCTGGACTTCTGTGCTGTAAATGCTACATTATATTTGTATTATTACATATGTTATTAATTGTATGTTGCATTAATGTGTATTATATTGCTACACTAGGGTAGATTTCTATGAAAGCATATATGATTTAGGGTATATTAGGAGGAGAGGGAGGATATGGGAGGAGGAAGGATATTAGGGGGGACCTCACCTAATGTGCATGATGCAATGGTACACTTTAAAACTATTAAGAAATGAGTATAGGCTCAGCGCCTGTGGCTCAGTGGGCTAAGGCGCCAGCCATGTAAACCTGAGCTGGCGAGTTCAAATCCAGCCTGGGCCCGCCAACCAACAATGATGGCTGCAACCCAAACAAAAATAGCCGGGTGTTGTGGCGGGCGCCTGTAGTCCCAGCTACTTGGGAGGCAGAGGCAGGAGACTCGCTTGATCCCAGGAATTGGAGGTTGCTGTGAGCTGTAATGCCACGACACTCTACCCAGGGCGACAGCTTGAGGCTCTGTCTCAAAAAAAAAACCAAACAAACAAACAAACAAAAAAAATACTGGTGGGAGTCCTGGGCATAGAAATTGGGCAAGAAAGAGAAATAAAAGGAATATAATAAGAAAAAGGAAGATTAAAATTATGTCTATTTGCAGATGACTGCATATTACATATGGGAAAACTATTAAGATTTCATAGGGAAAAAAGCTAGAATAGATGGTAATAAATCAGCATGTACATATCAGTTGCTTTTCTATATACTAAAAATAAAATACCCCCAAAGAAAATTTTAAAAACCACTCATCTACAATAGCATCAAAAAGAATAAAGTACTTAGGAGTAAATTTAACCAAGGAAGTGAAAATTATTCTGAAAATTACAAAAATGTTACAAAATGTTTGTATTAAAAAATACAAATAAATGAAAAGACATCACACGTTCATGAATCGGAATTTATGTCAGTACAATCCAAAACTATCTACAGATTTAATGTAATCCCAGTGAAAATCCTAACGGCATTTTTTGTTTTAAAATAGAAAAGCCCATCCTAGAATTCACACGCAATCTCATGGAACTATTAATAACCACAACAATCTCAAGAAAGAACAATAAAATTAGAAGTCTCAGAGTGTTCAATTTCAAATCTCAATATAAAGCTATAGTACATAAAATAGTGTGATACTGACATAAAGACAGATATGAACACAAATGGAACACAGAGTCCAAAACTAAATGCTCATGTACATGGTCGAAATAATTTTTTAATATAATCTACAAACACCATAATGAAAAAATGAATGCTTCCCCTTAAGCTAGAGAACAAGGAAGGATGTCTGCCCTCGCCACTCTTATTAAATATACTACTGAATAGTCTATCCATTGCAATACTCCAAAAGAGTAAATAAAGACACTTAAAAAGTGGAAAATACATTGTAAATTTTTAACACGTCATCATTTTCTTGACACTTCAACATCTCCCTGAAGAGGTTTTGAGCACCCTACACAGCTGGCCTGGTCCACCAGGTCAGCTTCCACCAGATCCCTGCCCTGGTCACCTGCTTGCCACCCTAAGGCACCTGTCGACGAGTTCTCCAGTTCACTTGCTTTCTTCCCTCTCACCCCTTCTCTGAGCTCCTCATCTCTTGGGTGAGATTACTCTTTGGGAGCTCCTACCACATGTCTCCTGCTTGCCATGCTCCTGTCTAAAGAACCTGTGAGCACTGTAAAACCTTTATTGCACATGCCTCTCGGAATGTAACTTCCGTGGCTAACGTGAAATGACCCCTAAAGATCCCACATGGGAGATCGTCTCCCCTATTTATACATGGTAACAGGAAGGAAAAAATAAATGGCTCAATTTAAAGCTGACATGATCGACAATATAGCAAATCTCAAAGAATGTTAAAAACCTCCCTCCTATATTTAAAAATTCCTAGAATAACTGAATTTAGCAAGTTCACAAGAAACACTATCAACACATACATAATTTCATTGAATATACACTCACAATGAACACTTGAAAACCAATATGAAAACACAATATTCTCTGAAATACTTCCAAAAAGAAAATATTTAGGTACTAACTTATTTAAATGTGTACAGGATCCATTGCTGACAATTACAAAATGCTGGATGGCTCAAGGATAGCAGGGTCTAGTCACTAAACAGAAATGGAAATGCCGAATACTTCACTGGGGTATCATCAAGGCAGGCCTCCACCTCAGAGCAATGTCCCAGGGACCTCAGAGTGGGGCCACCTGCCTGAGAGACAAGGTGGCCTGGGTAGGGCAGCGATCGATCACCAGAAGGCTGGGCAAGCAGGGCTGGCCCTGTTCCTCACATCAGCTCCCTAGAAGTAAGCCCACTGTGGTCATGTTCTCACTGACAGACATGAGTGGGAACAGGAAATGAGAGGATGTGGGAATGAGGGTGGGTTGGCAGGGGACAGTTGTGGGAGGTTGAGTACTGGGGTTGTCCGGACCACTCTGGCCTGCCACCTGGACTCGCTTCCGACTTCTCTGCAGTTGTTGGCTCTGCACCTGGCATCTCTCCCAAGAGAAGGAAGCACCACTGGGTGACCACTTCTGCCCTCCTTTCACTTCCTTTCACGAAGCTCCCAATGCTAACCGTCGCCTGCTTCCAACATGGCCGTGTGGTGGTGTCGGCATGATCAGCCTAGGGAAGGCTGGAAGCTCCTGTAACTACAGTGCCTGCCCCGTGAAGTGTGGCTGGGCAAAGGAGTAGTGTGGGAGGGATATGATTACTGTATTCCAGGGTTTTATTTTGCATACAGATATTGTTATTTCTTCCTAGAGTTATATTTTTTAATACATAAGCATAAATAAAAGAATTAAAACTTTATATAGATACGGAATTAGTATTACCCATACATAATAAATATCCTTATTTTTCCCCAAAAAATTTAGGCAAAAAGGTGTACATCATACATAGCAAAATATGGTAACTCAAAAATGATCATAGTTTTTCATGGGAAATATAAAACTTAAAAAAACACAGGCCAAATCTTTAGGATGTAACACTACACAAAAAGTTCTTAGATTTGACACCAAATGCACAATCAATAAAAAAGTGAAAATTCATACTCTCCTTCATATAAAAATTAAAACTTTTTTCTCTGTGAAAAACCACCTAAACATAAGGAAGAGATAACTACAGTTTAAGAGAAAGAGAAAATATTTATAAACAACATATTTGAAAAAGGACTATTATCTAGAATATATGAAGAGTTCTCTAAGATCAATATAATACAATTAGAAAATGCAAATAAAAAATACATTAGAAAATGAATAAAAACCAGTTCACCAAAAAAAAAATTTACAGGTAGTAATAAGCATTTGAAAAGATGGTTAGTTAAAGAAATGCAAATTAAAATATCATGGGAAAATGCTACACTAGTATCAAAATAGCTAACCTAAATAATGGTAACACCACTAAACGGCGGCCAAAATGTGGAGAGACTGAATTACTCACATATTGCTGATGGTATTATAAAATAAATATAATATGACCGAGAATTAATGTCTCCAAATGTTAATTTTAACAGAAAAACCTGTTAAGCTTTAATTGTAACCATCAAAAATTGGGATCAAGCTAGATGTCCTTCAAAAGGGTAATGGTTAAAGAAACTGTGACATTCGCACAACCATGGAATACTACTTCGTAATACACAGAAGAAACTACTAATATATTTCCCATCTTGGATGAATCTCTAAAAAATTGTTCCAGTTAAAAGAAGCTAATGCCAAAGGTTATATGCTCTGATTCCTTTTAGAAAACACTTTTAAAGTGATGCAACATTAGACTCGAGAGAGCAGCAATCAGAAGGGAGGGAGATGTTGAGTATGAAGGACAAGACGAGGAATCACCGTGGTGTTGGACTAGGAGAGTGTATAGGACAGTGCCTTGGCGGGGAGAGTGAATACGTGACTCTAAAGAAGTGATGAAGGTGTACAGAACTTGATGCTCACAAATTAATACAAGCAAATTGAGCAAAGCTAAACAGGAGCAGTGAATTGCCCTAGTGATATTGTAGTATAAGTTTTAAAAATGTACAAGAAATTGCTTTGTATTATTCTTCTAACTATATATTAATCTAAAATTACCTCTATATCTTTTGCTTTAAACATTTTGAAATGGCAGATGTACAAGTACTGTAAGTATTCCTTTATAATTGTTCTTTTGGAAGTCTTAACACATGACCACATATGTTTATTAGCCATTGGTCTGTCTTCTTTAGAGAAGTTTCTATTCATCTCTCTTGCCCAGTGATCTAAGGGATTGTTGGCTTTTTTAATGTTTATTAATTTGAGTTATCTATAGATCCTAGTTATCAAGCTTTTGTCTGAGTCAAGATATGCAAACATCCTTTCCCAAGGTGTAGTCTGTCTGTTTGCTTTGGTTATTACCACCTTAGCTACAGGGGCTTTGCAGTTTCATTAAGTCCCGTTAGTTTCTTTTTGTTGTTGTTGCAATTGCCACCAGAGTCTTTCTCCTAAAGTTCTTCCTCAGGCTGGTAGCTTCCAGTGTTTTCCCACACTTTCTTTGAAGATTTTTAATTGTTTTGTGTCTTAGATTTAGATCTTTTATCCATCTTGAGTCAATTTTTGCAAGTGGAGAAATGTGCTGGTCCAGTTTCAGTCTTTTACATGTGGATATCCAGTTTTCCCAGCACCATTTATTGAATAGGGGTTCTTTCCCCCAGTGTATGATCTTGTTTGGTTTATCAAAGATTAGGTTGCTGTAGGATGTTTGGTTCATCTCCTGGTTTTCTATTCAGTTCCAAATGTCTATGTCTATTTTTATGCCAATACCATGCTGTTTTGATCACTATGGCCTTGTAGTACAGCCTAAAGTCTGGTAGGCTGATACCCCCACTCAGAATCCCTAATAATTAGAGAAATGCAAATAAAAACCACCCTGAGATATCATCTAACCCCAGTGAGATTAGCCCTCATCACAAAGTCTCCCAACTGCAGGTGCTAGCATGGATGTGGCAAGAAGGGAACACTTTTCCACTGCTGGTGGGACTACAAACTAATATAGTCTTTTTGGAAGGTAGTGTGTACAATCCTCAAAGAACTCACGCTAGACCTTCCATTTGATCCTGCAATCCCATTGCTGGGCATCTACCCAGAAAAAAAAAAAAATCCTTTTATCACAAGGACACTTGTACTAGACTATTTATCACAGCTCAATTTATAATTGCCAAAATGTGGAAACAGCCTAAATGTCCACCAACTCAAGAATGGATTAACAAGGTGTGGTATATGTACACCATGGAATACTATTCAGCCACTAAAAAGATGGAGACTTCACATCCTTTGTATTAACCTGGATGGATGTAGAACACATTATTATTAGTAAAGCATCAAAAGAATGGAGAAATAAGAATCCTATATACTCAATTCTGATATGACGTCAATTAAGGTCCTAGTACACAGTGGCGGGGGGGAGTTGAGAAAGGAGAGAACGGAGGGGGTGGGATCAAGGGATGTGGTTCACCTTTTGGGGGCAGGACACAAATATAAGAGGATCTTTATTTAACAAAATCAATTAATGTAACCTGCTTCAATGTACCCTCAATGAATCCCCAACAATAAAAAACAAAAAAGACATAACCACAAATTCTATGGTACACATCTTAAGGTAATGGGGTTTATATCCCATCTCTTTGAATCCGGCAGTTCTCTGTCTACTTTGACAAATAGAATGAAGAAGATGTGGTATTAGATCACTCCTAATGATAGGTCAGAAAAAAGCATTTCACATTAGACTTTGGCGTCCTGGAATGTTCTCTCTCCTTAGGCTCTCTCCCTTAATAGAATGCTCTATCTCAGAAATTAGCCATCATTCTGAGAGAAGTTAAAGCTATACATACATTTGACAAATAAAAGGACACAGAAGAGAGAGTGTGGAAGTGAACAAAAAATAGAAAAAAATCATGGCTACAATTTTCTCTAAGATAATGAAAAACATGAAATGATACATTAGGTATCTACAAGCCAAACTCGAACAGAACACATACAAAGAAAGCCAAACCAAGGTACATGACAGTTAAATTACTGCGGTGAAAAAAAAGGTAAAGAAAAAATTCTTGGAAGCAGACATAGAAAAAATAATATCAAATACAGAGAAACAACAATTTGAGAACAATAGACTTCTTATAAAAAGTAGTAAGAGGCCAGAAGATAGTGAAACAAAATATTTAAAACTTTGGAATTAAAAAACTGTCAAATAGTAATTCTCTAACCAATAAAATATTTTTCATGAGGAGAATAAACAATTTCTAGATAAAAGAACACAAAAATATTCTTTTGCAGGTCATAACTATAAGAAATGCTACACAAGATTTTTTTCAGTGATGAGGGAAAGAAATGATATCAGATAGAAATTCTGATCTTTGAAAGGAATAAAGAGCATAGAAAAGGGTAAATATATTAGTAAATATAAAAGACTATTTTTGATGCCTTTGAAACATATGAGTCTTTAAAGCAAATCCTTAAGATTTTATCTTGTAGTTTACATGTAGATAATGCATACGATACCTCCTGTTCAGAAGGTGAGAATGGTTTAAATTAATCTGTAACACGGCAATGTTTCTACATTTCATGGGAAGGAGTATAATATTAATTTTAAGTAAATTGTGAAAAATTAAGAATGTTTATCATAATACCTAAAGGAATCACTAAAAATAATGCAAAGAGGTATAGCTATAATGATAATATATAATTTAAAATAAAATTCTAAAAACACATTAAAAGAATGTAAAATAAGGATGAAGAAAGAAGAGAATAACAAGACAGAAAAAAAGAAAACAGCTGGCCCAAATTCAAGCATACCAATAATTACATGAAATGTTAGCAGACTCCTCCAATTGGAGGTTTGTATTAAAAAAAAAATCCAAACTATTTGTTATGTACAAGAGACATGCATTTTAAATACAAAGACATAGACAAATTGAAAATAAGTAGGTGAAACATATATCTTCTGCAAATATGATATGTAAAGCCTAAGAAAACACAGAAACAATATTAATTTCAGATAAATAAGAAAAAGGAGATATTATCTAAATATAAAAGAATCAATCATAGGAGGACATAACAATTATGCAAGGGCATATCCCTAGCAATTAAACTTCAGAAGTCACATAGTAAAATTTTTAACAAATTAAAAGGAAAAAATAATTCGATAATCATAGTTGAAGAATTTAACCTTATTTTTTTAACAGATGATAAAATTCTAGACCAAGAAAAGTAGAAACATTAGAACATGGACTGAAAAGCTACAGCTGATTAGCCAGACACCTGTTTTATAAATGAGGTTTTATGAGCACACAATCCTACTCATTCCTTTACCCACTGTCTGTGCTGCTTCCACACTACATCCCAAGGTTACATGACTGTGACAAATAACAGGTGTCCTACAAAAGTCTACAATACTTGCCATTTGGACCTTTGTAAGACGACAGAGATAAGATGAATAACATTTTTACTAAATTAAAAACACTATGCCTGGTGTCTATAGAATATTTATTTTTTAAGGTACATAATATATTTCACAAAATTGTTATCACAGTGAATAAATTTAGAAAAGCTGAAAATATACAGACTGTCTTTGGCCGAAATATAATTAACCTAGAAATCAATAATAAGATATCAAGAAAAATCTCAAATATCTGATGGTTAAACAACCCACTACCTAAATAAGTTAAGAATCAAAAAAGAAAGAGGAAAATTATAAATCATTTTGAAAAAAGAGAGATAAAATATACACCACTCAACATACCAAAAAAGAGAGATTACCAGTATAAATCTTACACCTGCCAGGATAATATTCGAAAGAAATTCAGACCAGAAAAAATCTAACAATTTAGATATAATGTATGAGTTTTTTGAGAAGTACGACTTACCAAAATTGAACAAACTGAAAATCCAAATACCCTACATCTATTCAAAAAATATTATTTGTTATTGAAAACCTACCCACAAACAAACTATACTACCGATGCTTACACTGGTGAAGTATATCAAAGATTTAAAGGAAAATTAATCATTAAAAACATTTTCAAAAAACATATGACAGGGAAACTTCTACCAAGTTATTTAACAAGGCCAGTACAACCTAAATAACAAAACATGAGAAAAGTATTTATTCATAAAATCTCAAAAAAAGATTTTATTGTTACTTTTTTAGCAGATGATAGGACTTCAAATAAGATATAGAAACATATATACAGAAATCTCTAACAAAATATTAACAAATATAGTACAGATTTTTATTTAGAAAAAAATCTGACAAATTATTTGACAATATTTAACACCTATTTTTAATATAATCTCCCAGTCAACTAGGAATAGAAAAGAACTTCCTCATGTTGATAAAAAGTATCTATGCAAATCTGAGGGTAGCTCCTACTTGATGGTAAAAGAGGAAATGCTTCCCTGCTAAGGTCAGTAGCAAGAAATAGATGCCTACTCTTAACACATCTATTCAGCATTGGTCTATAGATTACAGACAGCTCTAACAAGATCATATAAAAAAAAATCAGTATCAATTCACAGATGGTATGATAGTTTACGTAAAAATCCTGAGTATTCATTATTCTTAAAAACCATTATAATTAATAAGTTCAGTAAGGTAGCAGAATACAAAGTTAGCACTCAAATATCTACTGAAAATTGAAACAACTGGCAAGTGAATGTTTTAATATTACATTTAAGATATCATCAAAAGGCCCACCAAAAAAAACTTAGGAATAAGTTTAGCAAATGACATATTAGACTTTTACACTGGAAAAAAATTTGAAAACTTAATACTCTTAAAATGTTACTTCTCACAAAATTGACCTATAGATTCAATGCAACTCCAATTCCAACTCAAGCCTTTATGCAAAAAGTGACATGCTAATATCTGTTGGAAATTAAAAGAACCTAAAATATCCAGAACAATCCTAACAAAGAACCAAGATAGAGTACTTATACTACTGAAACTAGATTTGCAATACAGACACAGTAGTGAAGAGAGTGGATACAAGCATAAAGAATGACAAAGCGGTCAGCAGAAGAACAGTTAGAGAGAGCATGGCGCATCCAAAAAGAAATGCAACATATTTGGATCAAATCTTCAAAAGGCTAAATATGGCCAAACACACCAAAGTAAATTCAGCCCTACCATAGTGTGAGGACGATTTCCGTTGCATACATCTTACTAAAATCAAAGTACTCTGTTTGCTATTATATAGGAAGCTAATACAACATATAAAGATCCCAAAGGTGAAAGGTGAATGAAACAACAAGGCAAATATGCATGTTAAACAATTTTTCAGATTTGTAAATGAAGGATGCAACATACTTTTGTGAAAATACCATTGCCTAGAAATTCTGAATTCATTTTATTATAAAACCAGGTATATGCCAGTATGTGGTTCTTACATTATAGTCAAGAAAAGCACCAGTTGTTAATCTTTACTTTGTTACAAAAAGCCAAATATAAACATATTGGTTTTTTTAAAAAGTTTCTAAGAGAGAGAAGTCATCACAGGACAAAATGTTTGTAGAGGTACTCAAATAATCAGATAATATTCCAAAGGAATAAATGGATTTAATAAAATCACAGACCTATTTTACTCAAAGTTTGATGGCTCAGAGATGTTTTATTTGTGTGTTTCCATTTAAAGCATAAAGTTGAT
The DNA here is from genome assembly GCA_963573935.1 of Arctocebus calabarensis. Taxonomy (NCBI): domain Eukaryota; kingdom Metazoa; phylum Chordata; class Mammalia; order Primates; family Lorisidae; genus Arctocebus; species Arctocebus calabarensis. Next base: position 40,189 of record CAUYON010046765.1, read on the forward strand.
TTTCTATCAAAATTGACACAGAAATGCCAAAAATGAATATCATAAGATTATTTTTAGGACAAAATAAGAAAATGGGTCAGAACACATAGGTTTGAACACATCTGAGGGCTGTCTGGAAATCATCTATCCATGTGATACAAAAAAAAAAAGACATACATGGCTGGATACTTTCCAGACAGTCCTCATAGCTCCACCTCATTACAAAAGAAATTATTCTAACTCAGGTTTTGTGACTATATAAAAAGTTTAAGACTAGTAAGAGGTAAAAGACATGTTAATCATGTAACAATTATTGCTTTTATTGGTTCCCCAAAGAAATCCTATTTAAAGAATTCAAAATCTAATTTAAAGAACAAAGAAAACAATTCTATCCAAGGAGAAGAGGCAACTCCTAAGGAAATTTTAAATGGAAATAGGACCTAATGTACATATAGGTTGATGACTTAAACTTATTTCAGGAGGCTTACTGTGTATAAATTAAGAACTAATTCACCAGTAAATTTTACTCGGCAATTGAACACTGATCTTAGTATAAAACACTTAGACATTTAGTAGAAAATTTTACAACCACCCTACTGTAAATTACTTTACATTCTAAACAAAATATTATTTTTTATGATGGGTATATAGCCAATGAAGTATATTTACAAGAGGAAAATACTGCCATAAATTTATTAAGCAGGAAGAGTACGTTTAAAAGAATGAGCTGGGCACAGTGGCTCATGCCTGTAACATCAGTTCTTTGACAGGCAGAGACCAAAGGATGTCTTAAGACCAGAAGCTTAAGACCAGCCATGCAACATGGCAAGATCCCATCTCTACAAAAATTGAGAAAAATCAGCCAGGTGGAGTGGCACACGTCTGTAGTCTAAGCTCCTCAGGCGAGGAGGCTGAGGCAGAGGTACTGCTTGCACCCAGGAGCTGGAGGCCGCAGTAAACTAAGGATCCCACCACTGTACTCCAGCCTAGGCAATAGAGCAAACCCTGTCTCAGAAAAAAAGTACCCTTTCCCCAAAAAACAGAGCAAAACAAAAGGAGAGGGGCATACTCACAGACTTGGAGCAGCCCTCACGTACCTCTCTCAAAGAGAAGAATGAAAGTTGAAGGTCTATCCTTATTTAGGAATGGTTCTTCTTGGAAAAAAGAAACAAAACAAAACATTGTAAAACAGCAGAGACGTGACAGGAGACGTTCAGAGAGAAGGAAAAGGTGACCAAGCAATCCATCCAAGACAGAAGTGAACCTTCAACAGGCATCCACATGTGAGGAAGGACAAGAGGAGGTCCCTGGGGCTTCCTGCTCACCCCGAGGACACTATAGGCTGAGCTGTGAGGGTCCCTCACCATCACTGCAAACACTGGACTGATGGGAGAGTTGCTTAGAGTGGGTGCATAGGAACTGCACTGGAAAGCAAGGGGCAGCAGGGATCTTGTGGCTACTTGATCCTGGGTTATGGAAAATGATACCATTCTGAACTTTCGGGTACAGGGCACACGGTCTGCATTGAGCTCAGCTATGAAACAGCTAGGTGACCAATGCTCCACTAGTTGACCGTCAGCTTTGAGCTGTCATTATGGACACGATTTTAACAAACATCCACAGGCCAGATACCTGTGACATATGCCAAGATAGGCTCACCAGCTGCTACTGTCACCTCTTCAGCAAGTCCCCAAACAGTGAATCTCCACAATGCTAGCCTAGGTTGAGAAGGTCTTATCCAACCTCCAACTCAAGGTTCCAACAACGATCTGGGGAACAACCCACCACCTCGCACAAGGATAATCCAGCACCAGATTGAACTGAGGCAATTACAGAGGAATGTAATCAAACAGAACTGCATCATACTCTGTCAGTGCACCTACCCCTCTCTTTCTGGGTCAATATTCCAGAGTAGGGCACAAAAACACCATCGAAGGGCCTCCCCTTCTTCTGACTAAGTAGGAGAGTTCCAAACAAAGGAGAACAAGTGCCCTGCAGACTTATCAGCACTGAGGTGAGAGAAAGAGAAAGAGATTCTTCATATAAGAAGAAACCAGCAAGAGAACTATGGTAACATGAAAAAACAAAAGAGCTCAACACCCACTAGGGATCACAAAGGAACTACAGAAGTGGATCTAAACCAAAAGAAACTTTCAGAATGTAGGAAATTGAATTAATAATACAGATGGCAAACAGGATGAATGGAAATGAAGAAAAAGTTAAAAACTAACAAAAAGAAGCCCCCCCCAAATTTAAAGAAATAAAAAAAAATGAAAAATCACTAAAATCTAGACAACAAAAGAAAGGATATAATAGAAGTTAAAGAAATGAAAACAGTCATTTAGGGAATTTCAAAACAGCAGAAAGCTTCATTAACACTGTAAACCAAGTAGAAGAGAGAATCACAGAGCTTCAAGACAGGCTCTTAAAATAACACAATTATTCAAAGATGCGAAACACAGCAGGAAGAAGACTAAACAATCACTCAAAGCAATTTGAGACTATGAGAAATGAACTAATATACAAATTAAAGGTATCCTTGAGGCAGAAGAAAAAACAAAAAGCATGGAAAATCCTTTCTCAGGAATTACAGGAGAAAACCTCTCTGATAGTGCCAGAAATTCAGACATCCAAAAACAAGATGAGCATAAAGCACCAAGAAGATGCACAGCAAATAGGACATCTCCAAGGTATGTCAACTTGGAAAAAGTCAAAATGAAGGAGAAAATTCTATAAGGAGACAAATGAAGTACAAAGAAAACCGGTCAGACTAATGGCAGACCTCTCAGCAGAGACCTTATAAGCAAGAACAGAGTGGTGCCCCATCTTCTGTCTTCTAAAACAGAAAAAGTTCCTAAGAATTTTGTATCCTGCAAAACTAAGTTTCACAAACATTGGAGAAATAATGACTTTTCTAGACAAGCAAATGCTAAAGGAATCTGACTCTACTTATCCTACAGGAAATACTTAGAATAACATTATACATGGATCAGCACAATAGACATCTATTAGTGTAAAATCACCCCAAAACTAAAGCTCGTCACTCTTACAAAAAAATACTACAAGTGGGGGGAAAAGCAATAAGGTACCATTGCCACATGTCAGTACTAACATGGCCTAAAACTAAAAAGAGATGGGCTGACTGAATAAATAAAAAAACCAAACCCAAGTATCTGGTGAATTCAGGAAACATATCTAACCCACAGACTCGAAGTGAAGGGACAGAAAAAAATATTCCATATAAATAGAAACCACGAGATGTGTAGCTATGCTAGTATCTGGTAAAACAGACATTCAATCAACAATGGCAGAGAAAGACAAACTGGTCATTATACAGTGGTAAAGAGAGTGATTCAACAAAAAGACATAAAATCATAAACATATATGCACATAAAACAGGAGCTCCCGGATTCATAAAGGAAATTCTATTATATCTATGCAAAGAGATTAACAAGAGTATTCTAATTGCCAGGACACTGGGCAGGTGTTTGAAGTATAAAATCAATTAAAAATAAAGATTGAAATGGGACTCTACCACTATAAATGGACTTAAAAAACATTTATACAAAATTCAACTCCCCCAAAAGTGAACACACATTCTTCTCATCAGCACACGAGACGTTCTCCAGGGTGCGATTATATCTTTGGCCACAAAACAGGTCTCAATGAATTTTAAAATATCCAAATCATACCATAACTTATAAGACTGCAGTGGGATAAGACTAAAAAACAATTCCAAAAGAAATAACAAAATTAATACAAAATACTGGCAATTGAACAACCCGCTGCTGAACAACTATTGGGTCAAGAATGAAATTAAGATGGAAATCAAAAGATTCTTTGAACTAAACAACAAAGGGGACATAGATATCAAAATCTATGAGATTCAATAAAAGCATTTCTCAGGGGAACATTCATAGACTTAAATATCTACATCAAAAAGATAGATAGATCTCATATTAACAACCTAATGCCACATCTCAAAGAACTAGAAAAGGAAGAATAAACCAAACACAATGCCAAAAGAACACATAACAAAGATGAGAACAGAGTGAAATGATGGAAAACAAAAAGTAATATCATCAAAAAGTGGATTCTATAAAAAGACAAACAAAACTAAAAGATCTCTTGCTAAGTTAACCAAAAATAGAAGAGAAAAGACACAAAATAATCAGAAATAAAAAGGGCGACATTAAACTGATACCACTGAAATATAAAACATTACCCATGAATATAAATCAAAGACTCCGTACCCATACACAATAGTTAGAATGGACATAAAAGACCTAGGAACACACCTAACCAAAAAGGTGAAGAATTAGAAAAGAATGATGAAAGAAACTGCAAATGGCACAAATGGAAGACACCTATGCTCATAGTTTGGTAGAATCAACATTCTTAAAATGTCTAGTCTGCGCAAAGTAATTTATAGATATAATGCACTTCCCAGAATAACACTTAAGTCATATTTCTCAGAGCTAGAAAAAATAATCCTATGCTTCATTTGGAACCAAAAAAGGCACGAAAGTACCAAAGCAATCTTAAGAATTAAGAACAACCACCACATGCATTCACTATTAAATTGAAACGAATGAGTACATATGTGCACCAAGGAATGTAAAACTCATTGGAAATCATACAGGGGAGGGAGGAGGTGAGAGGCAAAATCCTACCTGCCAGGTAAAATAAACACTAGTTGTGTGATGAGTATACTAATAGCCCTGACTTAAGTATTAAAAGCTATCCATGTAACAAAAATATTGGTATGTAAAAAAGAAAACTAAATTAAATTGCTTCTGGAAATTATAGCATAATTTCATGCTAAACATAGACAAGAGGATCCTGGGTATGAAGCAATATAAAATATAGTTAATAAACATAATTCAAGTGTGCTTATTACATAGAATAGATAACAGTAACATGGATAATATGCTATCTGGATAATAATTATAAACTAATTAGAAATAGCAAAAACACCAAATAAATTGAAAAATCATTCCTCTTCATATAATGAATTATAAATTGCCAAATTTTAAAGTATTTTATAAAGATATAATTTCTATTAATTTTTATTATTTATAATGAATAATAATTTATTATTGGGTGGAATTTTATGTTTATTTTTGAAATACCTAAAAACAGGGATTCATTGTATTTTATAAATAGCTAAGAAGCTTACTTATACACAGGGCATTTTCATTCAACTTTTTCTTTCTTTTTTCCAGCCTCCATAACATACCTTAGCTAATCTGTTAGAAGCTTCACAATTACGATCTGTACATGGCTTGGGTCCTTTTTCAGCATCTATAGATGAAACTGAGAAAATATATTAGATTTTATCATGGGTCTAATGTTCTTTATCACAATATTTAAACTAACTTTTGAAAAATGAAACAAAATTTGTATAACGTTTCTCTTCCATTTACTTTTCTAATGCTAAGTCACTCTTTAGCAAAAAACCTAAGCCAAATATTTACTTTATATATGTCAGGAAAACTTCACTTCTAAAGTGAACTGAAGAATTAATCAACATTTCTAATAATGAATGTATGGCTATTGATTTAATAAAATTTGAACAATATTATTTTTCTATCTTTTATAACATATATGTATATCTATGTATAAATGTGTGTATTCATTCAGTACTCTATTTAACTCTACCTATATAATATACTATGCGTCATTTGACTAACTCAAATTCAAGGGTTTTCAACATTTTATTTTCTCTCCCACACACTGGAAGAAGAGTTGTCTTGGGCTATACATTAAATAAACAAACACTAAACAAAGTTGATTAGCAAAGAAAAGGCCCATGCATACTTTTCATGATATCCAACACCACAGGTAAGCAAAAAAGTCCTCACAAAAGCAGAATGCAGTCCACAGACAGCAGGTTGGACCCTCCTGAACTGAATTCTTAAGCTCTATTTACAAAGTGACAGAGGTAAGGTAAACCATGACACAATATTGAAATGGGATTGAGGTTGAACTGTGGTCGTGGCCATGGTAACTAAAATGATAAACCCATTCATACTTGCATGCATTCCTTTATTTAACAAACAATTGCCAGGAGTCTACTCTGTGCTACATAATCGCAGGTATTTGGGATAGATAAGGGAAGAAAAAAACCAACAAAATCCCACTAGATTTAGCAATGTGTAAATGAGTAATGTCTTTGTAAGATCATCTGAGAAAAGTTCCTATAATAATACCAAGCCTTAAAAATAAAAGAAATATAAATTCAAATGTTTCCATTAGTTAATATTTCTAAATTATAGCATCAACATCAATGCCACAAAGCTCAAAAATCTTAAGTTACTCATCCCATTCAACAAAAACAGGGATTCATTGAAACTGGGATACATGAAAAAAATGTTATTTTGAGTCCCAAGCATATAATTAATAGAGACACACAGGGTCCCCATAAAGTTTCAGTGAAATTTAAACCAGACAACTCTTTGATCAGCATCTAGAGATGAAACTGAGAAAATATATTTTATCATGGGTCTCACGTTCTTTATCACAATATTTAAATTGACTTTTGAAAACAGAAACAGAAAATTTTTATAACATTTCTCTTCCATTGCTTTTCTAATGCTAAATCACTCTTTAGCAAAAACCCTAAGCCAAGTATGTGCTTTATATTAAGATTTTCACTATCTTATCTGTAAAACAAGCAGCCAAATAACAGAATTTTGTTATGTTTTCCAGCTATAAGAGTATGACTAAAAACATAAAAACTTCAGCTTCACAATCAAAATTCTAACTTAACCACTTACAATGTTGAAAATTTTATTTTTCCCATAACTCAACCCATATGCAAACCCATTAACTATTAATAGACCAAAAATGCCTTATGCTGTCATAGAACATGAGTTTAAGTTGTTCATTTTCTATAGAAATTTTTTCAAAACACTGAATATTTTCTATGGACCTCCTTAACCGTTCATCAACTTAATAACATCTTCTCTTCCTTAGAACCCAGAGAGCTGGGTAACTTTTCTGTGGTATTTATATAACTAACTAGTCCTATTATTATATGAATATTTTCTTTTGACCTTTTTTTTTTTTTTTTCCTTTCTGAGACAGAGTCTTAAGCTGTCACCCTGGGTAGAGTGCTGTGGTATCATAGCTCAGAGCAACCTCAAACTCTTGGGCTTAAATGATTTTCTTGCCTCAGCCTCCCAAGTAGCTGGGACTACAGATGCCCACCACAATGCCTGGCTATTTTTTTTTTGGAGAGGTGGGGGGTTGTAGTTGGAATATGACCTTCTTGAAAGATCCTTACTCTATCTACATTACCAACTAATATGTTATGTAAAATATGTTTGATAGATGTATTATATGAAGATCATAAAATTGACCATACACATACTAATACAAAAAGTATATACTCCCAGAACACTGGTAAACTATTACTTTGTTATTTCAACATATTTCTTTCATATCTTCCAAAACTCATATATGTTATGAAATTTCACTGTTGCCATAGGAACTGATATTATAAAGTATTATAAACTATCACAGACAAGATAATTCATCTTAGTAATTTTTATTAAATTAGATAGAACACATAATTTCAGACAGACTTTGAAGTAATACATAGATTTTGGGGTGGAAGCTTTATATATGGCCTATTTTCATTTTAAGCGCTATTAAAATGAAACTAGGCCTAGGAAAATTTAAACTTCTAAATTTATGTATAACAAATGCATGTGGAATTATATGTATTCATAAATGTGTGCACGTGTGTGTGTGTATCACAAATACATGAAAAGCACTAGTAAAATGTAGCCTAGCATTTCAAATATTATTTACCTAGGTGCAGTTTTTGACAGTACTACCCATAAAAAGGAATTGAGAAGATAGCAGATCAGAAAGTAGCCATGCATCATAATATGATTATGATATTAAATCTTAGTACAAGGATACAATTCTTTTTTACATTTGAACCCTTATAAAAGTTTAAGACAAATTAAAGAGTTCATTAAAATCTACTAGTTATGAAACTAAAGCAAAACTACTGGAAACCACAACAGAATCAAAAGAAAATCAGGGTCTTTATTATGTAGATAAAGATCATTAAAATAAAAAAAATCTAAACATTGTTTCAGTTTAAATCTAGTACTAATACTGGTAACTAACAATGGGCATTTTATTCTTCCCTATCACATTAGACAAACTATATGACACTCATGCTCTCCGCATTAGCAGTCTCTACCTGAGCTTCTGTTAATATATCCCCCTCTTTATTTTGGGTAACTACCTAAACTCATCCTGACCTAGGCTTTTTGTAAAACAGACATTCTACAAGATCAGAAAATGAAGAAGAGAGAACTGACACCAAGAGAAAGGTGAAGAAGAGAACTTCAGGCCACACTTTCCCCAGTAACACTGAAAAATGATCAAAAATGATCATAATCAACTTTTGTCAGCTCTAAAAAATTATCAAATGTTTACAACCAAATAAACGCTAAATTAACAGAAGATGACTAAACACAGTATTTAAGAAAATCTCTGTCAAATCACTATCTAATCAAAAAGGTTAATGATAGAGTCTCCAAAGGTTAAAAAGGGAATGAAAGTTAAAATTAATGGAAAATAGACTTAGATCATCACAAGTAATGAAAGATACAGTAGAAAAGTTAAAAAGCAAATAACTACAACTCACACAAGAAGCAAGTGATGAGGCAGAAGAATCTGATTTCAAGAGTATACATTAAAATATTTAAACATGTAAAATTTTTAGAGAAAAATAGGCATGTAAGAAACAAGTATTTATGGACCATTCACAGAGAACAAAAAATAATAGAAATTATCCCTGAGGAAGCACAGATATTGGAATTACTAGACAAAAAAAATCTATTATCAACTACCTCACGTATCCTCAGAGAGCTAAAGAAAATCATGGGTAAAGAAATAAAGAAAATAAGAAATATGATGTCTTCACAGAGAACAATAAAGCAAAAAAAAAACTGTAATAAATAGGAATCTAATAAATAGTAAATATTCTGGAGTAGAAAACTGTAACAACTGAAATGAGGAAATCACTAAAGATTTTCCAACAACCTTTGAAAAAGGTGTGAGCAAGCATATAAAGAATGAATGAACTTGAATATAACTCATTGAAATTTCCCAGTCAGAGAAAGAAGAAAACAATTGTGGATAAATGAAGAGGACCTAAGAGATTGGTGGGACAACGTCAAGTATACCAACAAATGCATAATGCACAGAAGAAGAGATAAATGAGAAAGGGGAAGGAAGAATATTTGAAGAAATAATAATAAAAATTGCTCAAATTTGATGAAATGCATGAATCTACATATATGTACGAAATCAACAGAATCCAGAAAGGGTAAATGGAATTTCAAACTGAGACACATTATAATCAAACTATCAAAAATCAAAAATAAAGAATCTTCAAAGCAGGAAGAAAAAAGCAATTTGTCATATGTAAGGGGTCACCAATAAGATGAACATCATATTTCTTATTAAAAACCATGAGGCTAAAAGGCAATGGAAGGACAAATTTAAAGTTCAGATATAAAAATACTTTCAACCAAGTATCCTATACCTGGCAGAACAAGCCTTCAAAAATGAAGGAGAAATTAAGAAATTCAAAAAATAAACAAAAGTGATAAACAATAGTAATTTGATGTTATATAAAAAAAATTATTTATAAAATAAAAGTAACTATAACATATTAATATACATAGGTAAATATAAAAGTGGGTATTATTTTTTCACTTTTTCCCCATATAATTAAAATAAAAAATGAATTAAAAAAGTATAACATCTATGTTAGTGGATACACAAAGTATTATAATGTAAATAGTGACAACATAAAAGAGGGAAGAAAAAATTGTATAGGACAATTATGAAATACTAATGTTATTACATTGAAATTAATTCAAAATAGATTGTTCTAACTTTGAAATGCTAATTCTATTATCAGAGTAGCCACCAAGAAGATAAATAATACTCTCAGAAAATCAAATGGTACTATGCAAATAACCAATTAAACATAAAAGAAAGCAGTAACACAAGGATTGAGGAACAAACAAGAAATGAGAAGACTTCAGTTTCCTTTCTGACAAAGAAGCATCTTGTTAGCTGTCACTACCATCCCCAAAATAAACAAACAAAAAAGTCTGAACAAATGGAAAAATCAAGATCTTTAGACCTGTAATAAAATTGAGGATGCAGGCTAATTGCTACCTACCTAGAGGCCGATTGGTGCATACAGTGAATCTCAGCTTACCAGTGACGGAAATCTATCAATGGGACCATTAAGAGGAGAAAAACTTAACCAGGGATAGGAAACCTATAGTTTAAGACTACCTGAAATTGAGGAACTGGTGAAGGCTCAGTGTGGGAAAACTCCAGAGCTAAAAACTCTAAGATGGCCCATTCTTCTTTTTTTTTTTTTCTTTTGCAGTTTTTGGCCAGGGTTGGGTTCGAACCCGCCACCTCCGGCATATGGGGCCGGCACCCCACTCAGTGAGCCACAGGTGCTACCCTAGGATAGCCCATTCTTAAGGAAGCCTCTAAACTTACCCAAATATAACTTCCAGAAATCTCAACAGATTCTCAGGATGAAGACGGAGAAAAAACTCTCTTACAAGGGAAGGAAAAATGTAACCATTTTGAAGTATGCCAAGAGCAAAGTACATGAAGAATCTTTGAAATATGCCAAGGGCATTTTTAAGAAAAGCCTGCCCAGATGAGAAATACTTTTACTAGAGTTTTGCTTTTACCAGAGCCTAAATGACTAAAGGGAAGGGAAATACCGAGTCTTCTCTCAGTGTATTCTGGAGAAGAGAAAAGCCCCCTCTGAAGGTCTCAGACAAAGGACACAGTTTCTTTAAAAACCTAAGAGGGCAGAGCAAGATAGTGGACTACAGATATCTCTTTTGCAGCACTAGAAGTGCAATCAGGGAGAAAAGACTCCAGCCACCTCTATCTGGGGAGCCCCGCCCAGAAACATTGCTTCACAGCCACAGGGAAGCAGCAGGGCACTCCAGGAGCCAAGAAGAGGTCGGAAGCAGTGGAGAACTGGCACAAATGTTGAGTTCTTGCATGCTGGCAGGGCCCGGCCAGCTCGGTTTTGGTTTTCGGACAGGACCTGGATGCTTGCTGGAGTTTTTTTTTTCTGCGGACCTGGATGCTTGCTGGAGTTACCTTGGGAGAGTTGGGGCAAGTGAATGATCCTGAACAGTAACATGGGCCAGGACTGAGCCACTGAGCAGAACAGAGCTCTCAGCCACACACAGCCATTGCAGGAGAGCTGCCTTGCAGGATTAGCTCTCAGGCTCCAGTGTAGGGCCAGTTCTGACATGCCTGCTGAGCTAGGTAGCCATCCATGGAGAAGCCTGAGCAAAAACCACTTTCCTGGGAAAGGTACTTTGTGGCCAAGGGGCACGGTTTGGAAAGGCCAAGTCATGTCTATTAAGTAGGCTGCTGAGAGCTTAAGGCTCCCTGCCCTGTGGGGATTGAGGGCAAAGACATCAAGATGATGGGACCAGGTCTCTACACAGCTGTATGATTAGCAACTCATACCCCAGAACATTGCCTGTTGTCCTGTTATCTAGGCAATATATAGCTATATGTGTGTAATATATATATATATATATGTGTGTATGTATATATATATATATATGTATATATATATATATGCGTGTGTGCATGTGTGTTTTTTTATTCTTAAAATTTTTATGTGTGAATTTTTTTCATTTTTAAAATTTTTTTCAAATTTTCCCCATGAAATCCCCTTTATTTTTTGCTTTGTTCCTTTGTATTCATAATTTTTCATTGTTTCCCTCTTCAATACTAAGGTTTCCATTTTTGCCACAATTTTCCTGCCCTGTTCTTCTTCTTTTTTCATTATTTTCCCTTAAGAGCTTTTGTTGGTTTGTTTCATTTTAATGTATTTTTATTTTTCCATTTTTATTTTCATTATTAAGGGTTCCAACTTTGCTCTGGATTTCGTACTCCTTTTATTCTTTCTTTCCTTTCCATTTCTTTCCTTTAGTCTCTCTTTATGTAATCATTTTTCTACTTTTCTTATCTTTCCCACAGAAATTTGTCAAGTAACAACTAAGATAAACTCCCACCTTTTTTTTTACATATTAAAAATAATTTTATTATCAATTTTTTTTACATACTTTTTTTCTTATTGCTATTTCTTTTTTCATGATCAGTTTTATTCTTTGTCAATCCATATTCCATTTATGAGACAAAACCTCACTCGGAGACATTGAGGGGAGGGGTGCTATAGCATTGACCTAAATCAAGGAAACTTTGATCACCTGGTCTAGTGCATCCTTCTAGCTTGGGCCTTTGGAAGGATGCTATTGGTAGGTCCACACTGTGACATACTGCTGGTTTTTGTTTTCTTCTGTATTTGGAGGAGGTGAAGTCTTGCTTTTTGCTCAGGCTGGTAAGGAGCACCTGACCTCAAAGGATCCACTCAACCCACTTCCCCCAGATGCTGAGAATGTGCCTGTGTGTCAAACACCCTGTTGAACACCAGTATTATTCCTGTCTCTTTCTGTTCTCTCTGTCAATCTTTCCTTTTAGCCCCCCTTTTCTTTTTCTTTTCTCTTGTTCTATTGTTTTTCCCTTCTTCCTCTTCATTCGTCTCTTCCTTTTAGTTCTATACCAAAAGGATACTTCAACACTTAAGCAGAAAAAAGGTAATTTAAAGAGGAGTAAGTGAAAGGAAAAAGTAGGGGAAGAAAGTAGATAAGAATGCTCATGAGGATGACCCAAAAGAAAAATCCATACAAGAAGAAAAATCTCCCCCTCTACCAAGGGATCCTGAGATAGCTACTACAGAGGATTCTACCTATAAAGAAATGTTTAACATGAAAAAAAGGGAATTTAAAATTTGGATGTTAAAAGCAATGAAGGAAATTGCAAAAGGAAATCCAAAAACAGAACCAAATAAGGGATGAAAGGTATGAAGAATATACAAGTGATATGGCTGAACTTAAGGAATTGAAAGAGTCAATTAGAAAACTTAAAAATGGGCTTGGCGCCTGTGGCTCAGCGGGCTAAGGCACCAGCCACGTACACCTGAGCTGGCGGGTTCAAATCCAGCCTGGGCCCGCCAAACAACAATGCCTGCTTCAACCCAAACAAAAAAAAAAAAAAAAAAAATAGCCGGGCGTTGTGGCAGGCGCCTGTAGTCCTAGCTACTTGGGAGGCGGAGGCAAGAGACTCGCTTGAGCCCAGGAATTGGAGGTTGCTGTGAGCTGTGATGCAACAGCACTCTATCCAGGGTGACAGCTTGAGGCTCTGTCTCAAAAAAAAAAAAAAAAAAAAAAAGAAAACTTAAAAATGCAGTAGAAAATATCAAGAGTAGATTAGACCATGGAGAAGAAAGAATCTTAGAGCTAGAAAATAAAGCTCTTGAGGTAACACCAGTAGTTAAGAAATGGAAAGGAGAAGACAAAGAAGAAATTTTTCTCAGAGAATTATGGGACTTCAGAAAGCATTCAAACATACCAATAATAGGTGTCCCAGAAGGAGAAGAATGCCCCACAGGAGTGGTAACCCTTCTGGAGTATATCATAAATGAAAATTTCCCAAATATCATCAAAGACTCCAAAACAATCCTTTCAGAGGGATACCGAACCCCAGGTCAACTCAACTCAAACAGAGACACTCAAAGACGTATTGTCATGAAACTGTCAAAAGTCAAGATGAAAGACAAACTTTTGCAAGCAGACAGGAGTAAGTGCCAATTGACCTATAGGGGCCTATCCATTAGGGTGACAACAGACTTCTCAATTGAAATTTTTCAAGTCAGAAGAGAATGGTCATCTACTTTAACCTTCTTAAACAAAATAATTTTCATCCCAGAATGCTATAGGCTGTTAAACTAAGCTTTAACATTGATGAAGAAATTAAATCTCTTACTAATATGCAAACTAGTACGGATGTTTGCCACAACAAAGCCAGCTCTACAGGAAATACTTAGACCTATTCTCCACACTGATCATCACAATGGACCACTAACAAAGTAAACACTGGGAAATTAAGGGACAAAACCTAGCTTCCAAAATGACACAAAGGATAAAACTGAGCAATGGACTTTCACAAAATAATTTGAATAGAACTTAACCATACTTATTAATTCTGTCAATTAATAACTTCAATTCCCCATTTAAAAAACATAGGCTAGGTGACTGGATAAAAAAGCACAAGCCAGGCATATGCTGTTTCCAGAAAACACACCTAGCTTCAAAGGATAAAACAAGACTGAGGTGAATGGATGGAAAACAATATTTCAAACAAATGGAAATCAGAAGAAAGGAGGGGTCTCAATCATATTTTTAGATACAAGTGGATTTAAAGCAACTAAGGTCAAAAAAGACAAAGATGGACACTTCATACTAGTCAAGGGAATAATACAACAATAGGATATGTGAATTCTAAACATTTTTGAACCCAACTTAAATGCTCCCAGATTTATGAAACAGACCTTAACTTGTCTGAGCAATATGTTACCCTATAACACCATAATAGTAAATGACTTTAATACCCTTTTGGCAGAGCAGGACAGATTCTCAAAACAGAAACTACAGAAGGATACATGTGACTTAAAATGTGATCTAGAGCAATTAAGCTTAATAGACATATACAGAATACACCATCTCAGAGCTAAGGATTATATGTTCTTGTCATCAGCCCATGGAACACTCTCCAAAATCAATATCCTAGGACACAAATCAAACCTCAACAAAATCAAAAGAACTGAAATTATAACTTGTATTACTTAGCTAATACATACCTCAATGCAATAAAGGTGGAACTCAGATCCAACAAAAATTCTCATCCCCACACAAAGGCATGGAAACTAAATAACCATACACTGAATGACAGTTGGGTCAAGGAAGAGATAAAGGAGGAAATCATTAGCTTACTCAAACATAAAAGCAATGAAGACACAAGCTACCAAAACCTATGGGACACTACAAAAGCAGTCCTAAGAGGGAAACTGACCACATTAAATGCCTATATCTGAAGAACAGAAAAAGAACACATCAACAACCCAATGAATCATCCTAAAGAAATGGAAAATAAAATTAAGAGTAATCCAATCTCAAATCTAGCAGAAGAAAATAAATACTCAAAACTAAATCAGAAATAAATGAAAATCAAAGCAAAGGAATTCAGAAAATTAATCAAACAAAAGTTGGTTTTTTGAAAAGATAACTAACATTGATAAACGATTGACCAGATTAACTAGAGACAGAAAAATAAAATCTTTAATAATCTCAATCAGAAATAAAAGGGGAAAATAAAAAATGATACCATAGCGATACAAGAGATTATCTCTGAATACTACAAAACTCTATGCCCAGAAATATGACAATATGGAAGAAATGAACCACTACCTGGAATCACACCATCTCCCCCACCTTTAACCTGGAAGCAACAGATCTCTTAAATAGATCAACATCAAGCACTGAGATTGATGAAACAATAAAAAAATAACTTCCAACAACAAAAACAAAAAGCCATGGACTAGATGACTTCACACGAGAATTGTATCAAACCTTTAAATATGAGTTTGTATCTGTCCTGCAGAATCTATTCCAAAACATCTGAGAAGGAAGGAACCTTCCTCAACTCATTCTATAAAGCAAACTTCACCCTGATTTCAAATCCAGCAAAAGACCCAACTAAAAAGGAGAACTACAGACCAAGTTGACTAATGAATATTGATGCAAAAATACTCAACAAAATTTTAGCTAATAGATTGCAGCTGTATATTAAAAAAATATATACATCACGATGAAATAGGCTTCATCCCAGGGATGCAAGGTTGGTTTAACATAAGCAAATCCATAAATGTAATTCACCATATCCACAAAAGAAAAAAAATAAAGACCATATGATCCTCTCAAGAGATGCAAAAAAAATCTGATAATATTCAGCATCCTTTCTAACAAGAACACTTAAGAATATAGGCATAGGTGGCACATTTCTTGAGCTGATTGAAGCCATCTATGACACATTCACAGCTAATTTCATACTGAATGGAGAAAAACCGAAAGCTTTTCCATTTAGAACTAGAACCAGCAAAGGATGTCTACTATTACCACTGTTATTCAATATAGTTCTAGCCAATGCAATCAGACAAGAGAAGGATATAAAGGGCATCCAAATGGGAGCAGAGAGGTCAAACTCTTG
>CAUYON010046766.1:0-11125 GCA_963573935.1 Arctocebus calabarensis
GTTGTGGTGGGCGCCTGTAGTCCCAGCTACTTGGGAGGCGGAGGCAGGAGACTCGCTTGAGCCCAGGAATTGGAGGTTGCTGTGAGCTGTGAAGCCACAGCACTCTATCCAGGGTGACAGCTTGAGGCTCTGTCTCAAAAAAACAAAAACAAAAACAAAAACAAAACAAAACAACAAAAAAAAGAGGCAATATGCCAGCTCTCGGATGTCCATTGTGATTCCTAATTTCTCTTTCCACAGAAGTTCATCTTCCTTTATTCTCCTTGCTACCATCTTTTCATCTACCCATCCATCCATTCATCCATCCAGCTACTTTCCCATCTCGCCATCCATCCTTCATACACACACACACACACACACACACACACACACACACACACACACACACATATTCTCTCTCTCTAACACACCTAGCCATTCATCTATGTATTCATCCATCAAATTCCATCCAATTCTCCTTATTCACCCTCCTCATACTAATTGCAGGAGAAATAAGTCCTGGCTCTTGACGTTGAGAAACCTCATTCTATAGTACAAATAAGTAACACCATAGGTTGAAATCTCTCCTAGAAAACTTCAGAGCAAGGAAGGGCTAAGTAAGTGGTCAGCAACTGAGAAAGGCCTCAGGGAGGGCCAGCAACTGAGCTGCAACTGAGTTTCCTTTCTTTTCTGTTCCTCATCTGTGGCCCTTATTGCCCCAGCTCTCCATCTAGTCACTTTTTTGTCTGTGGGTTCTTGGGCTGAGAGTAGTCTTCAAAAATTAAAGACTCCCACCAGTGCCTGTTGCTCAGTGAGTAGGGTGCGGGCCCCATATTCCAACAGTGGCGGGTTCAAACCCGGCCCCGGCCAAACTGCAAACAAACAAACAAATAAAAGTAGCTGGGCATTGTGGCAGGCGCCTGTAGTCCCAGCTACTTGGGAGGCTGAGGCAAGAGAATTTGCCTAAGCCCAAGAGCTGGAGGTTGCTGTGAGCTGTGATGCCATAGCTCTCTACCGAGGATGATAAAATGAAACTCTGTCTCTAAAAAAAAAAAAATGAAAGACTCCGCCCCACAAGTTGCACAGGGGCTGGGTTTTTTCCCCTTGGCCTTCCTGCAATAGTTAGGTCAGGTTGCTGTCTTTCATCTTCAGCATAGCTCTCTTTTTCATGACCCTTGCACCCAGGCAGCAGGAGACCTTCCAGAAGACTAGCCTGCACATGTCCTGCAGCTTCTGTGGAAGTCTCATTAGAGCTTTTCCTGGGTGAGGGTGGGGGAAGTATCCCTGTGCTGCTAGGGGTCAACTGACCCCCAACTCTGCTTAGCTTTTCAATCTGAAAGCTCCACCCCTCTACCCCCACTCAGCCAATCCCACTGTCCTTTTGCTGTCTCAGATGTCTTCCTCCAGGCGTCCTGTGGTCCTTTGCAGCAGCACATTCAGCATTCAGGACCCAGCCTTATCTCCACCTGCCCCCGTGGACTCCTCTGCACTGATGGCCCCATTAGCCACAGCGCTGGGATCTTGAGGACTCTGAGCTCTGGTGGGGCTGCCAGGGGCAGCTCGATCTCTCCAGGGCTGAGTATAGAGAAGTATTCAGGTGGATTATTGGTAGTCTCCTGCTCCTTAGGCTGCTGTGAGGCTATCTCATTTTCTCCATCTGCGAACCACCCCTTGTCAAGAACAGCACTGCAGGATTCTGCTTCCCAAGCTCTTGAAGTTCCTCTTCTCTCTCGCTCCCAAAAGAACTTCCTTAAGGCCCAGGCTAGCACAACCCTTTTCCTGCCAGAGGGTTGAGAGCAGTAGATGACCTGACCTGACCGTGGTCTCTTCATCCCTTCACAATGGCAAAATAAGGGCTAACCCTGTGATTCCTTTTGCCTCTCTGCAGAAGCGTCCTCTGTTGCAGCCCGGATCTGACAGTAACAAGCTGAAGAGCTCAGTAGAGGGGTGGTATAGAAGCTCTGGCACTCGCATGCATCTGGGTCCCTGGCCACTCTTTGGGGTAACTTCCTTTCCCTCCCAGGCTGCCCTTAGAGTTGAGAGAGCTTGGACTATATTCCCTGGGAGGTCTGCAACACCAGCATTGAGATTTAACTTCTGGGTGAATCTGCTCTCCCTTCCCAGCTGAAGGATATGACCTATGAGAGAGGGAATCTGAGCACCAATTGGTGACAAAGACATAAACCAAAGATAACACCTGTAGCGATTTGCGTAAACTGCAGAGAAAACATCCTGAACAAAACAGCATGGGCATTTGGGCATTTGACTATGGTGATAGCACAGGTGTTCCCATGCATAGGTGAAGGGGAGAGCTGGTGGTCTAGCTGTAAAGCCCAGGAATGGTCATGGAGGGAGTTTAGTTCAGGATCCCTCAGACATCTAGAGGCTGTGTTCTGGTTGTTTAAAAGGCCACTATGTCAACAGAACCCCAGGGGTCCAGTGCCTATAAGAGTGGCATTGGGCCAATATGGCAGCTGTTTGGAGGTGTACTTCTCAGATCTCTCTCCAAAAGAACCTACTGGCAGAAATGCAGTTGGCCGACAGCTCCCGGTCTGCCCACTTTTCTGTCTGGCTCAGCGTTCCTGTTTCCCCTGTCTGCTTCCACCCAATGACTAAGCACCCCTAAAGCCGGACCATCTCTGCCCATGGAGGACTCTTGTAATAGGCAATCTTTGCCTGGGATTTCCTGCTGGCCTGACAGACTTTCTTAGAGTTGTGCTGTAATCTGAGGCTCTTCGCACCCAGTTCTCCCACCTGCTCTCCTTTCAGAGGTGTAGGTTCTTTCTGCCTGTTCCTGCCCCTTTCCCCTTTTATCCATCACAGGTGTTTTCTCCAATAATTCTCCTGCATGTATAATTTTGTCTTTGCATCTACTTCTCGGAGGACCTCAACTGACAATCTAGCACGTTCATGGTCTGGGTCCAACAGTACTGGAAAGTTCATCTTCAAGGTAGGCAAATTGGGGGATTTTATAATAGCTGGAGAGACCTGTGACAGAATAATTTTGTGCAGTGTTGGGAAGGAGGACCGCAGAAGAGTGTAAAATCAGGGAAAATGAACATGACGCTCATCAGCAAATGAGTCGGATAACTTAAAATACATGTGTGCTTTTTTTTTTTTTTGCAGCTTTTGGCCGGGGCTGGGTTTGAACCCACCACCTCTGGTATATGGGGCCCGGTGCCCTACTTCTTGAGCCACAGGTGCCGCCCGCTTGTGCACTTTTTGGGGAAAAAACATGACATGGAGTTGAGTTTTCATAGAAATTGCACCATCTCTTTGGGCATATGATATAGGCTTAATTTCCTCATCTTTTTATAAAATGGGAATAATTTTACTTATCTTGCTAGGTTGCTGTAAGAATGAAGAGGATAATTAATGCATGTAAAGTCCTGGCACAGGCACTATTGTTATTAGTATTTCCCTTCATTTTATTTATTTCTTTATTTTTCTGAGACAGAGTCTCACTCTATTGCCCAGGCTAGAGTGATGTGGCATCACCATAGCTCACAGCAACCTCAAACTCTTGGGTTCAAGAGATCCTCTTGCCTCAGTCTCCCAAGTAGCTGGGACTACAGGCACCCTCCACACCACCCAGCTGGTTTTTCTATTTTTAGTAGAGATGGATCTTGCTCTTGCTCAGGCTGAGCTCAAACAGTCCCCTTGCTTTGGCCTCCCAGAGTGTTAAGATTACAGGTGTCAGCCACCCCCTTGGTATTTCCCTTTAGAAAGAGAAAGAATGCCTTCCTTTTGCTTCAGAAACAAAAGCACTGGATCCATCGTGGGAGGGGGGTTGAGAGCTTGGCCCCCTCTGGTGATGGGCCCCTGGGAGAGGTGAGGGTTGTCTGTTCACCTAGGTAGGTGTCTCAGCTGTTTCCTGCTGGAGCCTGTGTGGTGAGATGCTCCTGGGAGGTGGGGACAGAGGTGGGAGAGAAGTTGAATAACCATCAGCTCCATCCCCTGTGCTCAGGGGCCGTAGGTTGTCCAGGATGGAGAAACTTTTAAAATAGCTCCTTATAATTTTAGGGGCTAGGTCTCCATGTTGTTTTCAGGGCAGACTCAGTGAGAAGGGGGAATTCCAAAAACATAGTTACCAGTGTCCAGTCCTGAGAATGCCATGGCCCTGGCCCCTGGCAACCCAGAACATGTAGTACCCTCCAGCTCTGACCTGAGTACCTAGGGCTAGCTGGACCTCACAACTCTATGTCACTTCCTTGACAAGTTCTTTTATGAAGTCCTAAAAGGGGGGTAAGGTGAAAAATTTAGTTCCTCAGGAGTGACTGGAAGGAAATAAAATGACCCAGTAGGCTGGGCACCCGTAGCACAGTGCTTACAGCACCAGTCACATGCACCGAGGCTGGCAGGTTCACTCCTGGCCTGGAGTCACATAGTCACATAGTGAGACTCTGTCTCAAAAAAAAAAAAAATGACCCAGTAGGCAGCAGTTTGTCTTACCAGTCCTCCTCCTCTCCCCTGACATTATTTATTTATGTATTTATTTGAGACAGAGCCTCAAGCTGTCGCCCTGGGTAGAGTGCCGTGGCATCACAGCTTACAGCAACCTCCAACTCCCGGGCTCAAGTGATTCTTCTGCCTCTGCCTCCCAAGTAGCTGGGACCACAGGCGCCTGCCACAATGCCAGTCTATTTTTTTTTTTTTTAGCCATTATTGTTGCTTGGCAGGCCTGGCCTGGATTCAAACCCGTTAGCTCAGGTGTATGTAGCTGGTGTCTAAGCCACTTGAAGCCACAGGTGCCAAGCCTCTCCCTTACTTTAAAACCTGCTCCTCACCTTGGGTGGCCAGTTGTGGCTGTCAAGATGCTCTATGGCCAAATACCCTTTTAAATAAATTAACCACCTTGAGTGACTTCACCTGTCCCCCACTTCTCCAGGGCAAGGCCTGGTAAAA
This sequence comes from Arctocebus calabarensis, assembly GCA_963573935.1. Classification (NCBI taxonomy): domain Eukaryota; kingdom Metazoa; phylum Chordata; class Mammalia; order Primates; family Lorisidae; genus Arctocebus; species Arctocebus calabarensis. Next base: position 4,885 of record CAUYON010046766.1, read on the forward strand.
GTCAGCTGGGCTGAATTAGATTCTTTGCAAATGAAGGAATGAAAGAACTGAGGAAAGAGAATGTTTGCAAATACCCCTAGCAATGACCCCATCTACCCTTCCTCTACTTTCACCTTCCCTCTCCACCCCCACCTTCCTGAACTCTCTCCCTCTCCTTTCTTTCCTGCCTCCCTCCTATCTGGGAGGCATACAGACCTGGTTGGACACTGTGGTTACTTTATCTGTGCCAGTTTCCATGCCTGTAAAACAGGATAACTAACACCTATGGCATTGGGCTGTCATAAAGATTAAATGAGACGAGATGAACACAACAGCTGGGCCCAGCATTCTGGGTTCTCTAGATTCTAAGCTGCAGGCTCTCATGAGAGAGACTGATGGAGTGCTATAGGTGGGGAACTGCTATAGTTCCCAGGCAAGGAAGAAGTGGGAAAGGGAGATGGGATGCAGGAGGAGGCTCCTGAGGGGCCAGAAGCTCAGAGGATTGGCTCATTGGTAGAGGAAGTGAACACAGGGGTCAAAGAGGTTCTGCCCAGAGGCAGCTGGGGTCTCTAGTGCTGGGCTGGACACAGTGTCCTGGCTTCTCCCCTGTGCCCCAGGCCTCTGAATGATCAGCTATTCAACCAGCCTGGGATGGGTTCTTTTACTCATTTTGTCTTCATTAACTCCCTGTAGCAATCTACGTAAGATAGGCATCATTATTCCCATGATAGAGCAGAAAAAACAGACATTCAGAGAGATAGTCAGACAGCTAGTGAGGAGTTGGGACTTGATCAGTCTAGGTCAAAGTCCCCAGAGCCAAGGGGACCTTGAAGAAGGGCATCTGACCCAGATAGGGGACCAAGTATGGCCTTCTGGAAGCAACATGACACGATGAGTCATGGCAGAAAGCCATGCATGCCCATAGAAATTCCTCCCCCAAATTTGGGAAATGGGGTCAGTTTTCCTCTCCAAAGTCTGATCAGTAGCAAAGCTAGTAGGTGGTACCTGCAAGGGGTCCCTCCCTCCTTTGCTCCCTTGGGCCCCACCTCTTACCACAGACTCAGGTCCTTCAAGTTAGCAATTCTCCCTAGGGGCATATGACAGAGGTAAGGGCCAGCTCCAGCCTTCCCCCAAGTCCAGCAGACCCAGCCCCCATCTGTTCTCCATCCCTTGGTGGGCCTGGGATTTCTGGAGAGCAGGGGGAGAACAGGTCACACTGAGGGCTATCCTCTTGCTTAATTCAATCTCCCACAACTTCCTCTGGACTTAAGTCAGCAGGAGCTTGCCCTTCATTCAACTGCCTTGCCTTCCTTCCAATGCTTGATGCCAGCATTAACCTCTTCTTGCTCATACACTAATCCCCTTTTCTATTTGAAAATGCCCTGGGAAGGCCAGCACAGAGGCCCAAGCCTGTAATCCTAGCACGTTGGGAGCCTTAGGAGGGTGGATTGAGCTCAGGGGTTCAAGACCAGCCTGAGCAAGAGCGAGATCCCATCTCTACTAAAAATAGAAAAACTAGCTGGGCATCGTGGCTCTTGCCTGTAGTCCCAGGTAGTCGGGGGGTTGAGGCAAGAGGATCGCCTGTACCCAAGATTTTGAGGTTACTGTGAGCTATGATGCCACAGCACTCTACCCAGAGCAACAGAGTGAGACAGAGAAGAGAGCAGAGGGGAGGTGGGGAGGAGAGAAAGAAACTGCTCTAGAGTCTCATCACTCAAGAAGTATTCCTAAGAAGAGGAGCCCATGTTTCCTACCCACCCCCTTCTTCAGGGACTAATCCATGTACATATTCCCTGGACCTGGGACCGTTCCTAAATGGGCTTGTCCATTAATGACACCCTAGAATCTGAGTCTGTGATCTGGTATGACTTGTTAGAGGCCCTCAAAGGCTCCATGGCATGGCAACGGCCCACTGAATCAGCCCAAGTAGGTGACATCTCGTCTTACTTTCTCTACCTGCAAGCTCCCTTTCCTACCTGGGGAGACATCTAAATTTGCTGAATCCACAGGAGCTCAGAGAGAGAATCACAGAGATGCTCACTTTAAATACAAAACAGCTTTATTAAAAATTCAGCTATTAGGAAAACAAAGCTCTTACAAGAGTTCTATCAAAAAGTGTAAAATTTAAATAAATGCATAAGAAAAGTGGCAGCCAGACATACCAGCCACAGTTACAATCTCAAAGAACTTTGGGGGTAGGGAAGGGAGAATTAGAGAGGAGGTTCTCAGTACCCTAGGGAAAGGCTGGGCACAGGGGTCTTTGGATGTCTGCAGGGCTGGGCCCTAGAGTTACCAGCCAAAGGCCCTGCTTCAGTTTGCTTTTCCTTGGAGAAAATGGAAAGGACCTAGCAAGTGTAGGAAATTCTGAGTCTGGAGCAGAAAGACATTTTTAACGTACGACTGCTCACTTCAGTCCTGAGGCACATGGGATGGATAAATGGGGAGATCAGAGCCACAGGGTCCTTGGCTATGGTCATGCTTGCTCTTGGCTGGTACCACCTTTGGGTTTAGCCACAGGTTAAATTAAGGTAGACCAAATGGACTGATCAGTCCCAGGCAGCCAGGGGCCCAGAGACAGTCTTCAGATCAGATGTGTTGCTTCACCACAACTAGTGTCTGGTCCTGCCAGGACAAAAAGGATCACGCAGTTCCCCACAAGATCCACCTAATGGGGAGCAGTAGGCTTCCTGTCTAGCCCTGTCCTCTGAGCTCCTGTGGCCGCCCACCCAGGACAAGGATCTTCTGAGGGCAGACCCTACCATCTAGGCATCTGGAGAAGCCCTGAAACCCAGAGTCAGGGTTTCTCTGTGCTGCATTGTTAAAACCAGTTTCCAACAGTTGCTGGCCTTACACTCATGGTCACTGGCGACAGGCTTCCCTGGTGACATTAGGCAGTGGGTAAGCAAAGAGGGAGAAATCCAAGATATACTTAGGCAGCACGTCCTGCAGGACAGCCCGAGGGGCGCTGCACAGATGATAGTGCAGGCTTTCAGGGCTGGCTGGCCGGTACCAGGCCTGGCGAGTGGGAAATCGGACATGGGGTGGTGCTTGCACCCACTCCAGCACCTGGTTGGCATCAGCCTCCAGCCGTTCATAGGAGCCCACAAAGTCATAGTGCACAGCACAGGGCTGGCACAGGTGGTACACGGGCATCCAGTGCTCATTCATGCGCTCAGGGTCTTCGTCCACCAGGTATCTCAGGAACTCAGGGAAGGTGACATCATCCCCTGCAGGGCTGGGACCAGCTCCAGCCCTGTACCGCCTCACGATCTCAGCTCCATAGCGCTGCTGGTACTCTCGGATCTCGCCAAACTTGTTGCGGTAGGCAGAGAGGAGGCGTTCCAAGGGGTCCCGAACAAATAGGAACTTGAAGTAGTGCTGCAGGCGGTAGCGAATCTCCTCAGGCCGCAGGTCTGCCAGGAACACCAGGTCACTGCGGTGGTCCATTTTGAGGCGGACGTCCACACTGTCCAGAACACCCGCCAACACCTTCAGGACCCGCTTCCAGTTAGAGCAGGCCACCTTGGGGACGTAGCAATAGAGGAAGCGGTAGCGGTCACTTACAAGGATGTGGCGCAGCAGGGTACGCCGCTGCCCCACCGGCAAGTCCCAGGGGTCCCGGGGCATGCCGGGCTGTCCGCACACCGCCCGCAAGGTCCGGTTCCGAACGTCCTGACGCACTTGAAAGTCCGAGTCCCCAGCATTCAGGGGCAGCTTCCCAAGCTTGGGGGCTGTCCCGCGCCAGGCTGCGCCCTCGCGGCCGAGAGGGTGCAGGGGAGGGGGCTTCATCTCAGCCAGGATGCCCCGCTCGATCATGAGCAGCAGTCCGCTGGAGGCCACGATCACCGCAAACATCAGCATGGACGGCAGCAGCAGGGGTGGCCCCCCGAGCCCGGCCCGGGCCCTGCCTAGCGGGGCCCGCCTTAGTGCACGACCCAGGGGCTCGGCGCCATTTGGGGCCGCCAGCGGGGTCAGCGGGCGGGGGAACATGGTGCTCCTGGGGTGGGGGCCTGCGCTGGCCCGGCCGATCCGAGGACTGCCTGAGAGGCGGGATCACGCTGGGGGTGGGATGAGGGTTTGGGCCGGCCGAGTGAGGGGAGGAGCGGCGAGGGGAGGGCTGGCGGGGTGGCCCTGGCGCGTGCGGGGGTGGCCGACTCCCGGGCTGCGGCGCCGAAGCGGGCGGCGTGCGGGCGCGGCGAGGTACCAGGGCCGGATGTCCCGCCCGGCGGCTCTCCACCCTAGGCCCAGCCGTGACACAGGCGCGGGGGCGGGCCCACGCCAAGGGCGGGGAGAGGGGCGGGCGCCCCTGCGGGGAGCGGGCTGGGGAGGACGCACGCGGCCCCGGGAGAGGGGGCCTAAGCCAGGGACGCCCCTGTCCTCCGGGTCTGGGGACAAAAGCTGCTGAGACCCCAAAGGCGTAAAAGACCCAGGCTGTGGGCCCCTTTCGCACAGCCCTCGCGTATTGTCAGGGGGCTGGACGGAGAGGACCCGCACCTAAACCGCCGCAAACTCGGCTTGGCCCAGTCCTTCCTCCGCCAGCGCGTCTGGAGGCAGTAAGACCAGTGTTCTCTGCCACTCCAGACGTGCAGGGGCCGGTCTTTCTCTGTTGGCAGAGTTCTCGGCGTGCTCTCCCTTGCTGCCTTTACTCCCTTCAGCACCGCAGGTCCTGACCACTCCAGGAAAGGCGAACAGGACTGTCAGACACTGACCAATGTCTCCATGGTGACATAGGGTTTAACAATACCTGGGGACTATAGTGCTTACCCACGAGGACAACGTGAAATGTCTAGAAATGGAGACCTCCGTCTGCCTTTTCTCCCTTAGGCCTGAAGCACTGGGATAACTGGGGCGCTCTGGGGAGGGGCTAACCGCCAGTTGATGCCTCAGGACTGCTGGTGGAGCCAGCATACGTTTTGAAAGGGTTGAGGAGGTGGGGGCACAGAGCCATTGGGGAAACAGCAAGCAGTCTCCTTGCCTGGAGCCAAATGTGTGCTCAATGGTAGCAGGATGACCCAATGGGTCAACACCCCCACCCACCTGGATAGTCAACCAGGATGGTCACCCAACCTCAACTGGGAAGCTTAGTGTGCATACTTTGCTGTGCTATGTGTGGGGAACCAGCAAGGCTCTGAAGCAGAGTAGCCACATGATTAGAGCCCAAGGTACTGGGGTTGGCGCCTGCAAAGTGTTTTATATTCAGTATTCCCCTTAGTAAGGCATTCCCATCTTACAGCTAAAGTAACAGAGGCTTACCTGAACCTCACTATAGACGTTATGACTAAAACCTAAATTCCTAATCACGATCCTTCTGAGATTAATGGAGCACATGTGGAAGGATGGGAGGAAGCAGCCTGACCCCGGGGCAAGCAGTTCTGAAGGGATGATGAAAATAGAAGATGCCAGTGGGAAAATAGTTAAACTACTTGGTCAGGTGAATTCAGAAGAACAAGGGAGTTTTGAGGGACAAGATTACACTAGAGGGTTCATGGATGCCTCCTAATCCCAGCAGCATGAGAGCACACTCCTGTCCTGAGTAAATAGGAATGGGAAGCCTTGTGGCTGCCAGCTCACCAGATCTCAGTCTGAATGTTGGGGTTTGACGTCTTTGTAAAGGGTTAGCGCTGGTGTAGTGGCTCACACTTGTAACCCCAGCAGTCTTGAGAGGCCAAAGGAGGCATGCCTGATCAGGCTCAGGAGTCTGAGACAAGCCTGAGCAAGAGTGAGACCCAGTCTCTACTAAAAATACATAAAACAAAACAAAACAAAAAACTAGCTGGGCATTGTGGCAGGCGCCTGTAGTCCCAGCTACTTGGGAGACTGAAACAAGAGGATCGCTGGAGCCCATGAGTTTGAGGTTGCTGTGCACTGTACACTACCCAGGACCACAGAGTAAGACTCTCAAAAATGACCACATTGCTCCTTGCTTCCAGTAGCAGTAAAGGTGTAGCTTTTTGGTAGTAAGACTTTTTTACCAAGACCATTTTCTCCATCTGTCTTCTAAACTAGGAGAGGAAAATGGACCTTTAAAAAAAGTTTTGGGGTTGGGCGGCGCCTGTGGCTCAGCGAGTAGGGCACCGGCCCCATATACCAAGGGCTGCGGGTTCAAACCCGGCCCCGGCTAAACTGCATCAAAAATTAGCTGGGTGCTGTGGCGGGCACCTGTAGTCCCAGCTACTTGGGAGGCTGAGGCAAGAGAATCACCTAAGCCCAGGAGTTGGAGGTTGCTGTGAGCTGTGACTCCATTGCACTCTACTGAGGGTGA
>CAUYON010046768.1:0-26273 GCA_963573935.1 Arctocebus calabarensis
GAACTTCAATGAAGATTTCATACATTGGCCATGTGACCCAGAGGTCCTTGGAGACACATCATTATGTGGATTGTGGAGCAAATTCCACAGCTGTTTAGCAACTGCTCTTGGTTTTTCTTTAGCAGCACCTATAGAAGAGAGCACAGCACCTGTTTCCAAGGCCTGAGTTCCATACCTATGCCAGGTGGTATAGCAAAGGAGGAATTGATTCTCTTAACTTCCAACAAACATCCTCCTGCCTCTTAGAAGGAGTCTCCTCGCTGTAGTACCAGCTGTTGTCTCACAGCCAGCAGAATCATTGCCCAGTGCCTAGCCTGTGCCCAGCAAATAGTAGGCACTCAATAAAGGTTTGCAGAATGTAATTCACATCTTTCCAGCTGTTCTTGGGGGCATTTAAAGAGAAATTATACCATGGTTCTAAGTTATCAAACCAGATTGCCATGGAGCTAGAGCTGTTAGTGCAGCTACAGACTATTATCAGCATCTCGTCTGCGCAGAAGTGGCAGCAGAGAGGGACTATCTGAATAAAAGAAGAAAGCACAGGCCTGTTCAATATGTGGATTTCTTTCATCTGTTCCCAAATGCATGGGAGCTTTTAAAAAGAAGTATGGGTTTCTTTTTTTTTTTTTAATCTAGAATGTGGCAGCTGTTTTTATCAAGATCTGTGTGGGGCTTACTGTTCATCTACTGGCTGGAACATGGATTGGGGCTTTGATAAAAAAATAAACCCTGCTTTTGATTTTTCTTCATCTCCTCTGATTGCCTGGATGTCTTAGTAAGCACCTACTGGGAACCACAGAATAGTTACCTGCTGAGTTGGATGGGAAGGGAAGAAGGAAGCTAATTGTGCCCCTCTTCCCACAAGTTCTACCTCAGCAGCCTCACTTTCCTCCACCTTCCTCTTGGGGAAACAGGCAGCTCTATTGCTCTTCCAGTGGAGCACTTAGTGCCCATAGAAGTTGAAAGAGGCTGGATAGAGGTGCCCTAGGAGTGAAAAGGGGAAATTTCCCTCAGGAGGAATAACTACTGCCCCTCACATCCCCACCAGCTGGCTTTAGTCCTGAAGAAGAGAGTGAATATTTCTTGAACATTCTTCACCCTCTCTGTTATTAGAGGGTGGACTACAACCCCAAGCTGGCAGAGAATTAGCCGGGATCTAAGCTTGAGTAGTCAGGTTTCACAACAAAGCTGAGGTGGGCACAGCTCCTCCCATGGCACCAGGGCTGTTGAAAACCTGGCAACAGGTGGTAGGTGGGGTTTTCTATTGCTTTTTGTCCCCATTCATTATAGATTGATTTTCATTATTAATGACTTTTACACTCTGAATTCTAGGGCTAAATTTCATGACTATTTGCCTGACATTGACCGTGATGGAGCAACCCAAAAGTTCAGGGTTGAAACAGTTGCAGCGTTACACTGGATCATGGAGCAGTGTGTGTGCGTGGCAATGAGTACTGTGATGTGTATTGGTGATACAATTTCACCACGGCACGGAAGCAAATGCGCACCACTTCTGGGAATGTTGCCTAAACTCAACATGCCCTAAGCACATGAAAAGGATCACATCGCTACATTTCCTCTTTAGTTTTCCAGTTTCCCAAATAGCCTCTGTAGCATATTATTCATATAATTTTGAACAAGTTATTCATACTGCTACTTAAGTTTCAAATCACTTTTGGTTACCACATGCCTCAATAACATTTCTTTTCATTTTACCTTAAAATCCAAGTATGATATTAAAATGAGAACATGTAAGTTTTTTAACACAAAGCAATAAGTCTGATCTCATGATGCTATGAATTCTTCTGTTTATATTTTTAGCATCCCAAACTACATTTTGGGATGCTCTGCATAATTTCATCATGGTGTCTGTCATCCTTGTACAAATGCTTAGCATATTCTCTCAGCAACCCCAAAATAGAGGAAGTGGTTGATTTAAGTGTCAATAATCACCATCATTTTCTAGTGGATTGAAATTTGCAGAACGTGTCTTGGAGAGGCTTTACAAGCCATCTCTGTAGTTTCTGGCTTGTCTGATTCTGTGACCTCTTCTTGATCTCAAACCACTTAAACCAGGTCAGTCACCTTATTGAAGACTAGTTTCATCCCTTTGTCCAATTACTCATTCCAAAAAAGTATGCAGGGAGCCCCTGTGGTAGGCCAAGGATTGCAATTTCTGAGGCATTTTGTCCAGAGCCAAAGCTGGAGTTTAAAACATCATCACAGCCTTTTGTCTTCACCGGGCCCTATATAGGCCAGAGTTTACCTCCACTAACTACTTGCAGCTGCCTTACCCAAAAGCAGGACCACCGAGATCATCAACTCCCCCGGGGACTGTAGCCCAAAGGATGAAAAAAATTATTAAAAGAATCAGCCTATTTGTTAAAAGGGCTATATGAATTGATAGTGTCCCAGATAGTCTCTCTTGACAAAATATTCTTTGCCTTGGTAAGTAAAATTCATCATTAGCTTTTCAGCATTCCTTTAAGACTCTATTCCTTCCAATTGTTTAGAAGGGGAAACGATTTCAGAAGTTCTGTGATTTACCTAGGGTCCAAGTAACTCAGACTGCTGACTCCTAGTCCACAGACTTTCCGTGCTTGCCACTCTCATGGCAAACGTGAGGGAAGCTCAAGAGAGAGAAATAAGATGGCCAGTAAGCTCTATCCCCTCAATCCTGCTGGGGTCAAGACCTCATCTGACAGGTTACTCTGCCTAAAGAGACCATCCTTCTTTCCTGACGTTAGAGACATCATGGGAATTAGCAGAAAACCTGAGGCAAGGGAACAGCAGAAAGAGCACAGCACTGCCAGGAAGAGGGGTGCATTCTGAGTGGCCCTAGCTGCAGGCACAGGCAGGGTTCGCTGCCACTCTTCCCTGGCCTCTTCCTTCTGAGTCACACCTCAGGCACCTGTGGAGCAGTTGCTATTATTTCTAGGTTTTATGAGCATTTGGGGAGGACTGCAAGGAATCACTTGGTTTCTAGGGATTACTCTTGCAAAGTCCTAAGCTGATGGTCATTAGCTACTGAATTAGGTTGTTCAGAATAAATAGCTCTGATGACTTTTGGGAAGAGAAGTGAGCAAGGAAACAGCATGGACTTTGGAGTGTGTTGGGTCGGAAGGGAGCTCAACTACTTGGCTCCACCTTTTGTCCAAGGAAAAGCTTTCAAGAGCACCCATATGCCTCCCCTGCCCTCCCCTTACCCTCATTATCTCTTTCATAGATGGAAGTGATGTTTATTTTAAATTATGAGACAGTTATCCTAATTATGTGTTTTTAGCTACCATGCTTTCATTTTACTCCTTTATTATTGTCATGAACTTATCCTGGTAAGATACACTTTGTTCAATAAATTCACACTACCAGTGTTAATATACACAAATAAATCCAATAAAAGTTATTATTTCTTTAATAGAAACTCTGCCAAACTTCAGGGGAAGGAATGGGAGAGAGGGGCAGAGAAAGGGAGGGCTCTCTAGTTTATCAGCTATGCCAAACATTTTGTAAAACACTACTGTCCTTGATCTCATTGCTTTTGTCTCCTACTCATTTGACATGACCACTAGGACCCTCTAGTGGAGAAGGGGACAACTTGCTCATTTTTGCCACATAGCCAGGTCAATGGAAAACAAGGGACACCTGATAGTGGGAAGAAATGGGAGGCTGCCCATTCAAGCCTGGTGCTCAGAGGAAGTGAATGGGAGGGAGTTTTGGTGCAGGCCCTAAAGTGAAGAATAGTGTCTGGAGGGGCAAGAAAGGGAAATGGGGACAGGGGGGCAGGTAACATTTCCTTGATCTAAAAGTCTTATAGAGGCTCAGCACCTGTGGCTCAATGGGCTGAGGCGCCAGCCACGTACACCTGAGCTGGAGGGTTTGAATCCAGCCCGGCCCGCCAAACAACAATGACGGCTGCAACCAAAAAATGGCCGGGCATTGTGGCGGGCGCCTGTGGTCCCAGCTACTTGGGAGGCAGAGGAGAAGAGGCAGCAGACTCACTCGAGCCCGGGAATTGGAGGTTGCTGTGAGCTGTGATGCCACAGCGCTCTATCCAGGGTGACAGCTTGAGGCTCTGTCTCAAAAATAAATAAATAAATAAATAAATAAATAAATAAATGAATAAATAAATAAATAAAAAATAAAAGTCTTATAGAAAGACAAAATAAATAGATCACCTAGATGGATTGTGCACACTTATCACGGGGCCCAGTAGGACTTGCTGCCCTGCTCCCCTTCCCCCCTTCCCTCATCACCCCCCTTTGCTGGAGCATCTCCCACCTGGCCAATCCAGGGGGATGTAGCCCACACATAGTCCTGTCCCCCAGGCTTGCAAGGCATCTCACTTCCAGCATTAATATACCACAAAGCTGTGCTCAGAGCAAGGCCATCCCTCTGATGTGCCTCCCTTCCCAAATTCTGTTCTTTGGCTCCTGTTCGCCACTGGGTTCCACTCGCTGCCAAGGTTTACAAGAGAGGCAAGATCGCATTTGTGTGAGATTCCTAACCCAGGCAGTGTGGCTCCGGAGACCTCACCCTGGGTTGGCAAGTCAACAGAAGATGGCCTTAGGATTGCCATTTGGATGTGCCTAGAGGACCAAGGACTAATGGAAAACCAACAAAAGAACAAAGCACAAGTCAATATGTACTTTCCAATAATTTTTTTGTTTTTAATATCAATTGATGTTTTAAAAAATACAGAGGTGTTTGACACAGAATAGCACCATTGTGTAGGATACACACAGTTCCTGCGCCCAGCACCTAAAGGGGGTCTTCTTGCCTGGGCTGGGGGCAGTCACTCAGGGGGCGTTTGACTCACAACAGTTAGTTTCCTGCCTCTGCCTTGACCCAAAGGTCTTACAGGAAGACAATAAATAAATAGAACACCGAGATTTTATTTTGCAGTCTGCCCAGTTCAGGTCTCTTAGAAAGAGTAGGGAGAAAGTCCAAACTGTGAGAGGGTGGGATGAATGGACATCAGGTCAGGTCAGCCATTCAGTGCAGAATCCTAGAGTGACTGAGATTGGAAAGTACTTGGGTCCTTTGGGTTTGCAACGGATTGTGTTGTCTCTGGGTTCAGGTTTTTACAAGAAGCAGGCTGGCCCTATGTCCACACCAAATTCCTGGTCAGGCCCTCCTATGTCCATGGGTGCAATGTCAATGATGGGGAGGCGTGAGGTCTTCTGTGACCGGTACTCGATGACAGTCTTGTCCCACTTACCGGTGTGTTTCTAGTGAGGGAGGGGAAGAGACACCAGTCAGTAGATGCCTTCCAATCCAGTACCAGCTGCCTAGGACCCCAAAACTGAGCAACCTGATAAGTATTACAGTCCACAAAGTGTGAGCCACACATAGGGTTCCACTCTCTTCTCGGCTTGCCAAAGCCCTCTGTGCATGAACTCCCAATGCTGAACAGCACAGTCCTTCTCCACACTGCCCTTCCCTCTTCCCCACCCCCTGCACTGAGCTCCCCACCTGTCCCTCCTCTTCACTCTGTTCAAACACTTCTTCAAGAATCACTGGGTACACTGGGTAGGATTTTGTTTCCTCTGAGCCAGAGGAGAGAGAAGATGGAACAGTATGTGTCTCTCCCTCACTTGTCACTCAGCTGTGTTCTCTAGGTACCTTCCCCCCGAACTCATGCCTCTGTGGGACCTGGACAGCTGCTGCAGGCCCACCCTGAGCCCCGATCCAGCTCGCCCACTCACCGTGCAGCCATCCTTCAGGGTGGTGTATGTGAACCTGCTGTTGCCTTCTGCCCGGATCTCTACGTCATTGGAGCCCTGAATGAGCAAGGCCTTCTTGAGGTTGCCAGCTGCTTCGTCCAGGTAGGCAATGCTGTTCTTGCAGTGGTAGGTGATGTTCTGTGAGCCCTCCGTGGACAGCAGGCGTAGGAAGGTCATCTGGATGCTGGCAGTGTTGGGAGCCAGGTTGTCATCTCCATAGCTGAACTGTTGGGGCACAGAGAAGGGGTTGAGACATGGGAGCCAGCATTCGATGGGACCGTGGGCTGTATGGGCTGCCAGGTGTTCAGGGCTCAGAGGAGTTGAGGTGTGCTGGGCTGGTGAGAAGCTGGGAGGATGTTTTTGCTTCCAGGGAGCAGAGCGAGCTCAGAGGTTCACATACACCACCCTTTTTTTCCACCTCTAATAGGAAAAAATACTCTTCCTCCTCTTCCTTCCTTCTTTTGGGCCCATGCCCAAAAGAGAACTAAAGGAGAATGTGGGGACTGTGCTAAAAACTTTCAAGAAGACAAAGAGTTGAGGTGCCAGCCCACCCGAGCACGCAGGACTCACGTGGAAGCCCCCGTTGATGGTCTCCCCAAACCAGATGTGCTTCTTCTCCTTGCTCTTGCTGCTCCACCAGTTCTTCTTGGGCACGCTCGCTGGGTTGGGATAGACGCAGGTCTCGCCGGTCTCCATGTTGCAGAAGACCTTCATGGCGTCCAAGGTGCAGCCCTGGTTGGGGTCGATCCAGTAGTCTCCTGCAGCGAGGAGAAGTAGCATCCCACGGGGCTCAGATAGGCACAGACACCAAAGCCCCAGGGGGCCAGGCCCCACTGGGAGGGATGAAAAGCCCTACAGCAAGGTCAGAGAGGGGACTGGGGTGGCTTGAAGGGAGGATGCAGGGGCTGGGAGGTCTGGATGGGCAAAATCCAGTGCTACGGAAGGGCACAAGCAAAGAGGGCATTGAAGCAGTGCCCAGCTGGTGCATGGGAGCTCCCGTGAGGTCACCTCTGCCAGGTAGCCATGGCAGAACAAGTGGCCAGCTGTGGCTTCTCTGCTGTGAAATGGGGGAGCAACCCTCTTCCAGAACCTTCCAGGCCCAACCCTGCCCTGCACTAAGGGGCATCTCCTCCCTTGCAGTGAAGGTGGCCATGCCCAGAGGCTGACTCCCTGCTCTCCAGGCCAGGGGATCCTGTCCTCCAGGCTCACCGCTCTTCCACTCAGGGTGGCAGAGTTTCAGGTCCCGGCAGGTGCGTGCGGGGTTCTTGCGGGAGCCCTCGGGGCTGCGGATGCTCTCGATCTGGTTGTTGAGGGACTTCAGTGTGGCATCCACCTCGGCGTCATGCTGTCTGAGGGAGCCGGCTGGCTGGTCAGCCCGCATGTACTGCAGAGGGTCTGGGCCCTTCTCTCTCTGGCCTAGGCCAGCAAAGGCAGACATGTCGATGCCAGGGCCAGGAGGACCTGGAGGGCCAGGAGGGCCAGGATTTCCAGGAGGACCCTGTAGCAGGAAACAGACATCAGCCAGGAACTGGGAGAAGATGCCCCCGTGTCTCTCCCTATCTGCTAGTGTGCGCTGGAGTGTTCTTGTCCCAGTCCCACAGGTGGGGCAGGGGCCAAGGGACCCATTTCTTCCTAGAAAAAGAGAGAAGTCCCTCTCTTCTGTCTCCCAGCACCTCTGAGGAAGCCTCAGGGCAAAAGATGCCATCACCATTAGCTGCAGGCTGATACCCCCAAAGAGATGTTAAGCACAGACCGCGCAAGCCTGAAGCAACAGCTCAGACAGCAGGAAGGAGTCAGGACACTTACAGCGGGTCCAGTTTCGCCTGAACGTCCACGGGGACCAGGAGGCCCAATGGGACCAGGGATTCCATTAGCACCATCTTTGCCAGAGGGACCGACGGGGCCAGGAGGACCCTGCAGGCCAGAGAGAAAGGAGGGCATGAGAAACGAGTGGTCCCCACAGGGAAGGCTGGAGAGTGGCCGGGGCTGGTTAGGCAGCCGTCCCGATCCCGATCACACCAGCCACTCTGCTCCAGTTCTTCACACTGCCCAGCCATGGCGGCAGCTCCACGGTGCTCCCACCCTCTCCAGCTCCACTTTGTAAAATCCTATTAGCAGCCACCATGTTCATCTCCCACACTGTACCCTCAGGAGCTTTTCTGGCCACAGGGTCACCACGCAGTCCCACCTTGAAGCTGACAAGGACCCCTGAGTCCCAGGCTTCCCTGGAGGGGGCAGCATTTCCTCCCCAATGGGAACACCTGGCTGGCACCCTGGGCCACCCATCTGGCAGGGCCCCTCTCTTCTCACTCCATCTCACTTACTCTAGGGCCAGAAGGACCAGCAGGACCAGAAGCACCTTGGTCCCCAGAAGGACCCTGTGTAGAAAAAAGAGCCAAAGGGCAGCAGTCAGCACTGACAGGTAAGGGCATATGGATAAATCTTGGGAATCGGGGAGTAGCCATATGTCCCACCCCATTTCCTTTCGACTTCCGCCTGCCTCTAGCCCTGAGGAGGTCTTGGAAATGTCTTAGGTGACCCCAAGCTGTCCTAACAGCATGAGAAACCCAAATGGGCTCTGCGGCAGGAGACCCTGGAGAGCCCTGGGCAGGCAGTGACACTCACAGGAGGGCCAGGCAGGCCCTGCAGGCCAGTGAAGCCACGATGTCCCTTCAGGCCCCTCTCGCCAGCTTCTCCAGTCTCTCCTTTGTCTCCACGGGGGCCTTGAGGGCCCTGGGAATAAGACAGACACAAATGGGGTCAGGTTAGGGCCAAGATAGGAGCCCTTTGGGTGTCCCACTCAAGCTGGGCGGGCAGGGTCCCACTGCCCTCCAAGCCTGCCTCTGCAGGGGAACCTGATCAGGACTCTCAGACACTCACTGGGAGTCCCCGGGCTCCAGCCGGTCCTGAGGGTCCCATGGGACCTTGTGCACCCTGTAAGGAGAAAATGAGAACAGTGTCAGAGGAGAGTGAGGGCCAGCTGACCCTCCTCTACGTCTGCTTGGGGCTGGGCACTGAGGCTGCCACCCGTTTGGCCCAAACTCCCCACGGTGCTCATGCAGGGGAGGGCGGTCCTGGAGATACTCTGCTCACTCGGCCACCCCCTCACCACTTTACCGAGTTTGGGATACTCACAGCTTCTCCTCTGTCTCCCTGTTTGCCAGTTGGGCCGGCAGGGCCAGGAGAGCCAGGGGGCCCAGGGGCTCCAGGAGCACCCAAGGCACCAGTCTCACCACGATCACCCTGTCAAAAGAGAGGTCTTAGGCTCAGAGACCTGGAAGAGGCAAGGACAGAGGTCCCTTCCAGACTGAGACAAGACTGATTCCAACCTGCCACCCTGGGCTGACCTATGAGGTCCAAGGCAATGTCCTTCTCAGCTCACTTCGACATAGAGATTCCCAGATGCTCACCTTGACTCCAGCTGCTCCATCTCTGCCAGGGGGGCCATCAGCACCGGGGCTTCCCTGGGCGCAGGAAGAGAGGTGCGATCAGACCTGTCCTCCCCTCAGAGGCCCAGCCTCTTCTCTTCTGCCTACTGACACTTTGGTGCCAAAGTTTCCCCACGTAACCTCGGTTGGTCTTCCTCCCGTGCACCCAGCTCTCTGTGCCTGCCTTCCTCCCCAACGACCTTCCCATGGCACCCAGGCCCTTGGGCCTAGTGGCTGACCCTGCCATCCCCTTCCTCAGGGCCCAGGATCTGTCCTGGCTGGACAGCACAAAGATATACAGGGCTCTTCCTGCTAGTCAGAGCCACTCGGGTGGGAAGGAGGGGTATCTCACCTCTCGTCCGGGTTCACCTGCAGGACCAGTCAGGCCAGGAGGACCCACAGGGCCAGGAGGACCTCTGTCTCCAGATGCACCAGGTGCACCCTGCTTGCCAGGCTCACCCTGCAGCGACAGAGACCAGGACAATGAGCATGCATGCTAAGCACCCATGGGCCCACTGGCCCTTGAGGAGAAAGGGCAGACAGAGGGACGGTTCTGAGGGTGCTGAGTGAGTGAAGCTCAAGGTGGTGTTGTCTGCAGAGGCTATATCACTGCACCGAGTGCTGAGCAAAGAGCCTCAGGCCTGCGCCAGGATGGGTGGTGGGGCCTCTCACACTCACCGAGGGACCGGGCAGGCCGGGGAATCCTCTCTCTCCACGCTGCCCAGGCAGACCAACAATGCCTCTCTGACCAGCCAGACCTTGAGGACCTGGAGGACCATCGGCACCCTGAGAGAGGAGGGGTAAGAGATGAGAACCGGCCAGGACTCTCTTCCTACCCTTCCAGAACAATTTCCTCTATGCCACTTTCTCTGTGGCACCCATACAGCCCTGTTCCCTCCCACACTCAGCTCTGTGAACTCAGAAGCCTCTCCCAACCCTGCTCCCAGGGACCAGGCACAGCCTGGTGAGGGACTTACAGAGGGACCGTCATCTCCAGGCTCTCCTTTCTCGCCAGGGGGCCCAGCAGGACCTTGGAGACCAGGGTCACCAGCTCGGCCAGCGGGGCCACTGTCTCCTCGAGCACCTTTGGGACCATCTTTTCCAGAAGGACCAGGGGGACCAGGGGGTCCAGGGTTGCCCTAAGAAGAGCAAATGCAGAAAGTGAGAGCTCATGTCACCCTTCCCTGTCCACCAAAGCCACAGTGGCCTCAGGGACAGCACTGTCCCCTCCGGGGGCTTCCCTACCTCCCTGTGCTAAGGCAAATTTACCCCAGTCCACCTCTGACTGTCGCCCACATGTGAGAGCTCTGGGAAGCCAGCCTGGGCCCCTCCAACCCTTTGCTTCCCCCCCTCTCCTCCAGCCCCCAGTCCCCACTCTGCCTTGGCTCCTCTGACCCTAAGCCTTCTGCTCATTCCACCACTTGTTCCCTCTGCACCTGGAGCTGGGTAGAAGGTGACCCTGCCTTGCCTCTGGTCCCCCATGAAGGCTCTGAGAGTAAGACCCAAGCTGACTTTCTTGTAGAGCACAAGGGCAGGAGCACAGAACAGGCTCAAGAATATATGTATACCCAGGATGAAGGTCATTATGGAAGCTCTGCCCCAGGCCAGCTGTCTTCATGGGACAGGTCCCCAGGGTCCATTAGCTACCTGTCCCCTGAGTGGGAAGGGGCAGAGGGGAGTCGAGGCTGCCTGAAGCCCTCTGGAGCCCTGTAGGGGGCTGGGCCTCCCAAGCCAGGAGCAGCACTTACATTAGAGCCAGGAGGTCCAACACGGCCAGCGGCTCCAGGGAATCCAGTGGCTCCCTGTGTGAGGAAGGGGAACCCATGAGTGCCTTGGGTCCTCAGGAGGTTCAAGAATGGAATTGGCAGGGATGGAGACTCAGAGGCTGGTGTGGAAAGGGGCAAGGGTCTGAAAATCAGAGAAGGAATTAGGGAGGGAGGGAGGGCCCATCTGGTCATTGAATTAAGTGTGGGGCTCCCTTGTCTCCTGCTTCAGGGAGCTCAGTGGGGCTGAACCCAGAGCCAGAGGGATCCAGGGTCCCTGTGTGCTCAGCAGAGAGAGATGTCCTCTCCCCCACCTGGCTGTGGGATGGACGCAGGCCGGGGCTTGAGCAGGATTGAGACAGGAGGGGGTGGGGTGGGTTTCTGAGAGGGGTGCAGGGATGTGAGGGGCTCACTCACCGGGGGGCCTTGGGCACCACGGGCTCCTTTAGGACCAGTCACTCCAGTAGGACCCTGGAAGGGAAAGGAGGATACAGTGAGGCCAATGGTCCAGGGAAGGTGGCAGGATTGTTCCTGAGCCCCAGCAGTGGATTCCCAGGGGCTAAGTCCTCAAAGATGTAGATTCCCGGCCACTAAAATCCCAGCCTGGAGAAAGTGTCCTGGCAGGTCTGTCCACTCTTGCCCTCAGACTTATATTCTAGTCCAGGGTCTCATCTCCCGGGACACTCTTCCTGCCACCCTCCAGGAGACCAGCTGCTTGGTCCTGGCAGTCTGTTGTCAGTGGAGACCAGCATGCACTGTGTGTCACCCCCTACAACCCCCACCAGTCCACACACCACACCAAGACAATGAAAGCTCCTTCCACCAGGGTGGAAGCATCCTGGGCGGGCATCCCCAGGCCTGCTGGCCCTTCTCTGCCTGTCCAGTCTGCTGGGGCATTTCCTCCTGCATCCAGCGAGCCCAGCCTCAAAGAATGATTCTCAGGGGAATCAGCATCACCCACCTGAGGTCCAGGTGCTCCAGAGGGACCCTGAGGACCAGGGGCACCAGCGTCACCCTTCTGGCCAGCCTCTCCTTGCTCACCCTTGGCACCAGGCTGGCCATCAGCACCCTGTAACAGAAAGGAGGGACAAATGAGTGAGGGGCAAGCCAGTCCTCAAGGGTCTTCCGAAAGAGCCAGAGACTGACTCTGTGAGTGCATGTGTCCACCCGGAGAACTGGGCCTAAGATAGGGTTGTTGTATCAATGTGCTGGTGTGAAAAGAGAGGAGATGACAGTCCTCTTCCAGCTTCTTTAAATGGTATCCTTCCCTCTCCATCAGGCTCAGCTGACCTCAGGTACTAGATGTGCTGCTGGTGGGAGTGGGGCTGGGAGAGGTGGCCCAAGATACTCACGGGAGGTCCGGCGAACCCAGCTGGCCCGGGGGGCCCAGTCTCTCCACGTTCACCCTATGAGAGAAGGGGCCAGGCAGAGGTCAGGGCTGGGCCTGCTCCCTCCTGAGAATCGGGAGCCGCTGGGCCCCACCCAGCCTCATGCTGCCCAGAGAGAAGGCATCTGAAAGTAGCCTTCACCCTAAACCAAGAGTCCCAATGAGAAAGCATCGCCCTGACCACCTCCTCTCCCATCTCTCCTCCTGCCCCTAGACCCGCAGGGCAGGCAGATACTCACTGGGGCACCTCGAGCACCAGCGCTTCCTGCAGGACCAGGGGGTCCAACTTCTCCCTAAGAGGTGGGAGGAAGAGGCAGAGATGAGGAAGAGAAGTCAGAGTGAGGGAGGGTGCAGGGGGTCCAGAAGCCCTGTTGCTGAGGGCTCAGGGCCCCCCACCCCATGTTCCTGCTCCCCATCTCAGCCACACCCACACCCTCTCCAGGTTCTCAGTCTAGCTGCTTTGCCTAACAGGGCACATGGCCAATGACCTCATCCTGAGAGTGCCCCCTTCAGTCATTACAGACCCTAGTGGTCAGGAGGGTGACAGCTGGTGAGTGAGGATCTGGAGCTGACAGGGGGCATGATGGGGACGCGAGGTAGAGAGAGGAATGGAGCCGTGACTCACCTTCTCACCATTGGCGCCAGCCGGGCCGGGGGGCCCAATGGGACCAGTCAGACCCTGTGGGAGAAGGTGAAGTGAGAGAGGCAGGGGCTCAGCAGGGACTGTGGGGGGCCCACACCTAGCGCACCACACCGGGACTCCCGCCCTGGCCCCTAGGGCCCTCTCTGACCCCAGTTTGACAAGGAGAGCTCGGCAACTGTCCACACAGAGGCAGGACCGGGACCCCACTCACATACTGCACAGCCACGCTGCCCTGAGTGCAAGGCTAGGGGGTTACAGGGTCCCCTCCATGTGCCCCCAGCCCAACCTGGGGGTCCTGACACCAGCATTCACTTACCCGTCCACCATCCTTTCCGGGGGCTCCTTCAGGGCCTTTCTCTCCAACATCACCCTGGGAAAAGACAAAAGCAGTGGCCTCAGGGAAATGCTCTAGAAGCCCTTGCTCGCTCAGTCTCACCCTGGCTGGAACTCTGCCCAAGAGGAGTTTGCTGGGGTCTCAGGGTGGGTGACAAGAAGTGACAAGAGTGACATGAAGGCTTAGGGGAGATGTCCCTAAAAGACAGAGAGCGAGGACTTCGAAAGGAGGTCTCCAGGCTTCTTGGGAAGGGCCAAGTGGGACCATCATTCCCAGACACCATGGGGGGGAAGTGTGGGAAGGGAGGGGCAGGAGTGTGGCTGTCATGGCCTTGGTGAATGGCACACTACACCCAGTACTTACCCTGTCTCCCTTGGGCCCAGCAATACCAGCTGCTCCCCTCTCGCCAGGCATTCCCTGAAGACCCGGAGGCCCCTGAGCCCCAGTGGGGCCAGCAGGGCCAGATGCACCCTGGAGTGGGAGGCAAGAGGGAGTCTGTGGTGGGCAGACCTTTCCCAGGACCCCTGGGCATGGAACCTGGGAGGTCCGGGCCCCGAGCCCTTCTTTCCCCACCTTCCTTCTACCCAGACCTTTCCCTCTCCATATTCCATGCCTCTCTCCTGTTCTTTGTTCCTCCTGAGTACCCTCCCCTTCTCTCCCTACTCAGTGGGGCCTCCCCGGGGCACCCAGAAAACCTGTAAGACTTGGCCTCACTTACTTTAGGACCATCAGTGCCAGGAGTGCCAGGGAGGCCACGGGGACCCTGGAGGCCCTGGGCACCGGGAGAGCCACGTTCACCTGGGAAACCTCGTTCACCCTGAGGCAGAGACACCGAGGAGCAATCAGGCAAGAGCAGTGGGGAGGAAGGCCCAGGGGGAAGTGGGGAGATGGGGAGGAGTGGGTCCCGAGCGGACTGTGGTGCTGGGAGGCACTGGCAGAACTGCACAAGGAGAGAGACCACCCAGCGATGGATGACAGGACACTCACCCTGGGACCCACAAGGCCAGGAGCTCCAGCTTCACCAGGAACACCCTGTGGAAGAAAGAAAGATGTGTGACAAAGTAAAGGTGTAACGTCCCAAACCCCTAAACATCCCCCCCATGTGGGCCACTGAGCTCAGACCATCATCTGTGGGAGCTGGAATGTGGGTCTGGGACATTCCCAAGCCTCACGGGGTTCCTTGTGCCGTCTTGCCCTTGCCTCTATGGTATCAGAAGACACCTTTCCATCTAAACAGGCTGCAGGTTCAAAGAGCCCCATACTCACCTGGTCACCTGCTTTTCCACCTTCACCTGGGGGACCTGGAGGGCCGGGAAGTCCCTAAAAGCCAAAGTGACAAGTGTTAGCAAAAGAGTGTGTTTGCCGCCCCAGCCCTGCAGGGAGGCACGGCACAGGGCAGCCCTCAGGGGGCAGCCAGGAAGGCGAGGTACAGGGAAGCCTCGACCCCCAGGAGCGGGGCAGGCACCCTGGCCACAATCCTGCTGCTGCCCCAGACAGCCCAGGACAGAAGTCTGGTTCAGCCACCTACCTGGAACCCAGATGGCCCAGGAGCGCCCTGCTCGCCTCGTTCACCAGCAGGTCCCTGCAGAGACAAAGAGAAGGTGAGCTGGGCCAGCGCTCCAGAACACCTGAAAGCCACGGCTAGCCCCGGGTGAGGTCAGCAGGGAAGGCAGGCCTTCCTGCACTGCCCAGCCCACGTGCATGTATCAACAACCCAACTCCCCAACTCCTCTCCACCAAAGAGGGGGCGCACTGCTGCAGCTCCGGGCTGGTCTGGGGTCCTGGCTCAGCCCCGTTACTGGATGGGCTGGCAGTTACCTTGCCATCATTCTGCCAAGCCCTTGCGAAGGGGGTACTTACAGCAGGGCCAGGGGGTCCGGCAGCACCTGTCTCACCATCTTTGCCAGGAAGACCCTAGAAGGAAGAGAAAATGCCATGACTTAGGCTTTTCCTCGGTTCTGTAGCGCTCCCAGGTCAGTGTAGGGTCACTTTGGGGTCCAGGGTTTCAGACCTCACGGTCCTCCAACTGTACTCCATTTGCACTCCCTCCCCTCCCTTTGTTCCTGAGCCCTGCTTTTTCTCTTTCTCAGCATGGATCCCTTCTCCATCTCCCTGGTCTGCTGCCTAACTGCAGTCAGAATCTCCTGTGTGGACTCCCACAGGGCCCGGCCAGCCACAGGGGGTTCAGCCACAGGGATCTACCTCACTAGCAGGGACCCAGGACCACGCCATAGGACAGTCACTCCCCTGCCCATCCCAGGTGTGTAGGGAAGGGTACTCACTCTCAGGCCAGGAGCACCCGGCAGGCCCTTCTCACCAGCTTTGCCAGGCTCGCCCTGTAGGGAAGAGTGTGTGGGCCCGTGAGTAGAGGCCCTGGGAAAAGGGGCAGGCCCACGGGGAGACTGGGGCTTGGGCCACACCCTGAGAAACATGAAAGGATAAGGTAGAATATCCGCCCTTCTCTCATGTCCTGAGGCATTAATGGCAGCCAGGCTACCAGGCACTGCCCCATGGAGCAATGTCATGAGCTGCAACGTCCTGAGGCTCTGTGGGCTCTGGGTTCTCCCAGATCACATGGTCTCCTGCAGGATACACTGGAGCTGCATATGGCACAGGGATCCCACTTATCCCAGTCCCTGGATTGCCTCCATTCAGGATCCAGCCCTTTTCCCAAGGGGACAGGAAGGCAGATAGCATCACAGGGGAGGAAATGGAATTGCAAATTATTACTTACATTGGCACCTTTGGGGCCAGGGAAACCCATGACACCAGGCTGCCCACGAGCTCCCTGAGGACCCGGAGGTCCAGGGCGACCATCTTCTCCAGGGGCTCCCTGAAAGAGATGACACCATTCATACTCAGACCACAGACACTCCGACCACATCTGTCCAGCCAACATCTACTCAGTGCCTGCCATGTGGCGGGCACAGGACTTGGCACTGGACACATACACATGGCACCTAGGACTGACCACAGTTGAGACCAGCAGCCCACACCATACACAGGTCCATCTGTGACAAGGCACTGTTGAGCTCAGAAGTCTGCCCCAGTGCACATTAGACATTGTCGTTCCCCCAAGAAAAGGCCTGAATGCATAAGGGGGTGGCATTTTCAGACCTTACAGCTAGTAGACAAGCCACTCCTGGACCCACAACCTGCCTTCTCTTCCCTTCCCTTCTCTCCCCTTCCCAATTCTCCAAATTCACCCCCACTCAAGCTCCTCTCTCTCTCCTTCCTGCCTCCCCCAAGATAACCCCCTACCCTCCTAATAACTCCAGGATTGGGCACTTACAGAAGGACCAACTTTGCCTTGAGGACCAGCATCACCAGGGCGACCAGTGAGACCCTTTTTTAAGGAGGGAGAAGAGACTGGTGTCAAGGGCAGGCCTCAGGACCTCCCAAACCTGGCAGCACAGAGCTGGGGGAGCAGATGGGAAGGACATAACAGTCTGCTCAGAGTCTGAAGCCAAGGGCAACAGCAAGCAGCTCTGCTCCTTACCCGGGCTCCAGGAAGACCAGATTCTCCGGGACGGCCAGGGTCACCATTGGCTCCCTTAGGACCAGCAAGGCCCATGGGCCCTCGCTCTCCAGGGGCTCCCTACACAAGAGGAGTCAGGGAGTCAGTGAGATGCAATGTGACCAGGGATTCAGGTGCAGAGAGACCTCAGCCCCTCTTTCCCCACTCACCTTGGGACCTGCTAGACCATCCTGTCCTGGGAAACCACGGTTGCCAGGAGCACCCTAGGAAGAAGTGGGGAGGAGAGGCAATAAGTGGAAATGACCCCTAAGTGGATAGTCGCTGGAGAGAGCCCAGCCAGGCCCCAGGGCATCCATCCCGCCAACCTATCAACCCATCAACCCACCAACCCAGAAACCACAGTTTCTGGGGAGCAGTAGCCACGGCCCGCAGGAGTCTGAGAGGTTAACTTCTTGAGCCCGTCTCCACCTTTTTGGGGTTCAAACCTTTTGTGTCAATCTTGGAGGTTGGGGGACACAACTAAGGCTAAGGGTTCCCTATCCCTATGGTAGTGAGTGAAGAAAAGAGGAGTGTGGTGTCCAGAAAAGTCACGAGTTTGACAAGAACACAGCTGCAAGGATTCTCCTTCCATCTCAGGCACAGCCCCAGTGAGGTTGGGCATTCCCAGATCACTTACTCTTTCTCCAGGAGGCCCAACAGGCCCAGCACCGCCAGGCTCTCCACGGGCACCTCTTTTGCCTTCTTCTCCAGCTGGACCGGGGGCTCCCTGGGGGCCAGCAGGACCCTGAGGATCAGCACAAAAGAGAAACAAGGTGAGTCTTCACCAGGCCCTGGGGCAAGCACTGGCCCAGAGTGTGGAGGAAGTGGCCATTGTTTCAGGGCTGGGAGGCTCAGGAAAGAGGGGCCATGAAGGATCAGCAGACATAGCCCAACAGGAAGAGGGACCTGAAGCTGTAGCAGGGTCTTCTGTTAAATCCCCTTCTCTGGGAACAACCTAAGAAGGCCCAGACTGGGGGATGGGCCCCCCACGGAGGTGGGCAGGGGCTGGGGAAATGGCTGTGTGCCCCCACAGGAGCAGGAAAGATGAGGGGTTGCTACAGATACTCACAGGTTCTCCCTTGGGGCCTTGTTCACCTTTGAAGCCAGCAATACCAGGTTCACCCTTAACAGAGGAGAGAGGCAGGTCCTCACATGGGGCTCCCTCTGCAATGCCCACCCCACCTGCAGAATCCTGGTTCAAGGAGCTCTCGGACAGGCACTGGTTCAGGCTAAGGCAGGAGAGCATGGGAAGGAGGGGAGATGGAATTCGACTCCAGGATGTAAGTGGGACTTGGGGTTGCATTGGGCTCTTACCGTCTGACCTTTTGGGCCCAGAGGACCAGTTGCACCTTGAGGGCCAGGAGGACCACGGGGTCCAGGGAAGCCAGGAGCACCAGCAATCCCAGGAGCACCCTATTAGGGGGAGCAGCAGAGAGGGGCATCAGGAGAGAGGCCGAGGCAAGACTGAGCCCACTTGGAGGAATAAAGTCCACAGGCAACACTCACAGCAGATCCTTTGGCTCCAGGAATCCCATCAGTTCCAGGGTTACCCTGAAAAAGGAGACAGTGTCATTGCAAAGTAAGCAACAAAGAATGAACCCCAACCACCTCCCAGCCCTCCAGGGTTCAGATTTGGGACTGGGACAGGTGCTGTCTATTTCAGGGGTGTGCCTACTGTGTGTGTCTCAAGGGAAGACTCTAGATCGCGACCCACAGGAACTGTATTAAAGGGTCGCGGCATTAGGACGGTTGGGAACCACTGCTCTAGAAGGAGGAGATATGTCTAGACATCAGGGAACAGGCGTTGGGCCAGGGCAAAGGTTTGGTGACTGCACTTCATGCCCCTCAGACCGAAGCACAGAGTCAAGAGTGCCAAGGCCACAGGCCCCAGGCCCTTAGGCCAAAGAGAAGCTGCACTTACGGAGGCACCAGCAGGACCAGGGGACCCAGGAGTACCAGGTTCACCACGAGAACCTTGAGCACCTTCCGGACCACGGGCACCAGTGGGGCCAGCTTCACCCTGGAAAGAGGTAGGGAGGATGATGTAAATCAGGGTATACCGACCTCTTGGCAGCCGGCAACAGCTCAGGGCAGCTGCGTGCTCAGCACCCGACAGCTGAGTTATGCTTGTGCTCCCCCCTACACACGAGCATGCGTGTTCACACGTCTGTTCACACACAGGTCACATTGTCCTTTTTGTCTCCACTTGACTAGGCCGATGACCTTATGGCTCCCATGCCTTCCTTCTCCAGTGCCCCCTCCCTCTCCACAGGCAGTTATGTGCTCTAGCAACAGGCTGCTGGAGGGTCCCTCCGCTGCCTATCAGAAATGCAGGGGCTGGGCTCGGCACCTGTAGCTCAGCAGCTAGGGCACCAGCCGCATACACTGGAGCTGGTGGGTGGAATCCAGCCAGGGGCTGCCAAACAACAATGCTAGCTACAACCAAAAAATAGCCAGGTGTTGTGGCGGGCGCCTGTACTCCCAGCTACTTGGGAGGCTGAGGCAAGAGAATCTCTTAAGCCCAAGAGTTTGAGGTTGCTGTGAACTATGACACCATAGCACTCTACCAAGGGCAACAGCTTGAAATTCTGTCACCAAAAAAAAAAAGAAAAAAAGAAATGCAGGGGCTGGGACCTATCCAGGCACAGTGGGAAGATGGGCAGGTGGCACTGTCTTCCTACCTCTCCTGTGTTTCCATCTTATTGAGGAACCAAGGCCCTGGAGGTGAGCCCATGGCCACCTGGCCTGCTACTTCCCTGAGCATTGCAGCTCAGAGCACTTTGTGCCCACCTGGCTGACGGGGGCACAGGGACAGCAGGCTAGAGCTAGAAAGCCAAGGCAAAAGCAGCTGGGCAGGCGCTCCAACCCTGCTCTCCTGGCTCCCACTGCAGGCCAACCCACTCTGGGGGCCTCTAGCAATCTCCTCCCCACAAACAGCCTCTGCTTTTACTTTCATTTCTTCCTGAAAGTTATAACTCTCTTTGGATGGCAGAGTCCCTGGGGCCGGCTGCTGACCTGGAGAGAGGGCAGAGCCTCCTCAGGTTTCTTCTCAGAACATTCCTGCTTCACTTTTGTAGTTATTACTTTCTAAAGGTCAGGCCTCATCACCTTCTGCTATCCCTCTTCACAATGGGTCTCCTTCACCCGGCTCCAGGGGCCTCAGACACTGTCTGGTTGCCATGGAAACCCCCAGGAGGGGAAACGCAACCTGATGCCAGTGACACATGGAGGCTCCTTATTCATTCCCAGGGACGTACACACAGGAATCCCTCCTGGGCCGCAGGGGCCTGTCCCTACACTGGCTGGCCTCCCACTGGCCTCTAGTAATCCTCCAAAGGAAGGACTCCATTAACTCAGCTGAGAAGGGCCAGACACCAGCCCCCATGAGGCTGAGCCCGGACGGGAGGGGGAAACAGGGAGCTGGCTCCTGGCCTATGTCCCCTCTCCTGCCGGTCCCCTCCAGCACCCTCTGGGTCTGCAGCCTGCTCAGCTCTTGGGTCTCTGTTCCTGGCCTCTGTCCCCTCCTGGGTCTCTGTTGTATCCCCATCATTTTCTCCGAAGCTGTAACTGGACCTCCCCCTTTTTATCATTCTGCCTTACTTCCCTCTAGCTGGTGATGCTGCAAAGCATCTGGCTCTGTGCCCTGCCTGGTGGAGAGCCATGCAGCGTGGCAGTGGGCAGTGGGAGCCCCTCCTCAGAGGGACCAGCTAGCAAGGGTCTCGGCATGCAGCAGGGCACACACCTTGGCTCCGGGAGCACCAGGGAAGCCAGGACCACCAGCAGGACCGACGGGACCCTGTAGAGAGGGATCAGGTGAGAGGGGGGCGAATGCCAGTTCTGGGCACAATCTCTCCCGCCTCCAAGGTGAGCAGCCCACACACCTCATGCTCCTTCCCACCCTCATGCTGATTTCACTCTACATCCATTGTGGCTAAAAGTCCCTGGATGAAAACTGTCCCCACTCCCAGAGTCGCTGGGAAATTTGAGAGAGAGGCCTTGCTTTGCCTGGCTTCAAAAGTCAAAGTGAAGTTTCTGCCTATATACGAGATGAGAAGCAGACATTTCTTTAACTGACCTCCTGAAAGAAGACTGAAAGGG
Source organism: Arctocebus calabarensis (assembly GCA_963573935.1). NCBI lineage: Eukaryota > Metazoa > Chordata > Mammalia > Primates > Lorisidae > Arctocebus > Arctocebus calabarensis. The sequence goes on from CAUYON010046768.1 coordinate 20,894, forward strand.
TGGCTGAGAAAAGTAAATTAATGCCTCAGAGTTTGTTATCAACATGCCCAGGTAGCATTAAAATTATCCCTTCTCCTTCCTCTTTTCCAATCAAAGTCAGAGAAGTGATACAATTATACCAAATAAACCCCACAGACTTCATTGGGCTGTTTCCTGGGACCCTCCTGAGGACAACAGGTACTCACCGGAGGCCCTGCAGGGCCTGGCTGGCCATCATTTCCTCGGGCACCCTGTGAGCAAGAAAAGGACACCATGAGAGGTGCCCACAGCCCCCGTCTACCCCTGATCACAGCCCACCCTCGCAGAAAACGAGCAAGACACTGTGCTGGGGTGTCCAGAGCTGAGTACAGAGGGCAGGGTGTGGGCAGCAGGACACTCCCACTACAGAAACCCCTCTGTGCTACCCATGCGAGAGGGTAGGCCAGCAGGTTCTCCTCTTCATTAAAATTTAGGCAATTTCCTTGCTATTCCTTTATTTCTTCAGCTTTAGTTTAGACGCCAAACACCCATTACTTCAGGCCAAGTTATCATTTAAGGACTCAAGGAAGTGGGTGAAAGGAAAATGAAATAGCCACCTGCAGCCTAGACTCAGTACTTCCTGCTTGCCCACGGAACGAAGCATCTGCAAGGTTGGTTACCTCCTTGGTTAAGGCTTGGCTAAGGCCTCCTCGGGGTTAACTATACTTGCCTCTGCCCTCGGCCCTCTGCTCAACAACCTGCTCTTACAGAAAACAAAGATGCTTGCAGGATGCGGACAGGTCACCAGCCCAAAGACACACATCTGAACTCATGCCCTGAGAGGTTTTTATTCACAAAGCAAGGCAGGCTGCCAGTTCCTTCTCTACAGGACTTGTGCTTTGAGGGCTTTTTTCCCTGGGCTTGTGATGAGACACTCAAACTGTGTCTCTAGGGCACAGGGAACTCTTAACCCAAACTCTGTTAGCCAGAGAGCTGGACAGAGCTGGGCCTGGGACCTGGTCCTCAGCAGGGAACCTGAGCAGGCCAGGAAGGGGCCTTTCCCCTCCTGGGCTCCACCTGCCAATCTCTGCTTCGCTTCAGAAGCTGCAGGAGAAGGATGCTTTAGGGGGAGCTCATGTTTTAAATAAGACTCGTTTTGTGGCTCTGAGACTCTCCAGATTAGCATTTAACAGGAAAGAGAAGATGCAACAGGGAAAATGCCAACAGGAAACATGCCAAAGGCCCTGCATTGGCCACAGCCCTTTGGGGCCGGCCTGGCCACTTCAGGAAACTGTTCCTGGAGAAGCTGCGGTGATCCTTCCCTCTAGGAGTCAGCCAGCAGAGAGGCCCAGCTTGGGCACGAGCAAAGGGGAGCTGCCAAGGCGAGCTGAGAGCCAGAGCTGGGCTGGCACCTGCCAGCTCTCCCTGCAGCAAGGCTGGGGAGAGGGCATAGTTTGGCCCAAGGGAGGGCGCATGACCGCAGCAGGCTAGGTGGACCCAGCTGTCCCCAGCCCAGCCTTGACACCAGGCTTACATTTAGAAGTATGTGAGCCTGCCCAGTGTCTGAGGCCCGCAGGCTTCAGACACTGCATGACCATCTACTAGAAGCCAAGGCTCAGAAGGCTGCTGGAATTCCTCAGAGCAGAGACTGGCCAGAAGGAGGCTGACTGGAGGGCAAAGAGGGGAGGAGAAAAGAAGGGCTCAAACGCAACGTTGTCCACCTTCTAAGCCAGCTCTTATACACATTCTGGCAGCCTGATACTGTGGGGACAGGACCCAGCATGGAGAACCGAGAGCAGGGTCCACTGCCCAGGAAGGAGAGGGCCTGGGGCAGGGGATGCAGCTCCTCTCTACCCTATTCCCTGGCGGAGGCCACCACAGCTCAGAGATTCACTGAATAGCCCCAAGCCAGCGCCTGCTAATCTTTCGAAACTGGTATTTCTTGGCAGGCCCAGCACGCTCTAATCCCCTCAAACAGAGTGACCTGGGGCAAGGCACTTCAGCAGCGCTGGCTGACAAATAGGGGTCGAGGGTGCTGGTTATTTTACTGATCTGCTAGGGAGGGAAATTTCTGCCAAATAGATATATTATCTGGAAAGCAGCATAACTGAGTGAGACCGATTTATTTTGGCCAGCCCCCTCAGGACCCATGAGGAGGGGCTTCAGAGCTTGGGTGGCTGGGGAATGAATTCGACAAAAAGCATAATCTCCCTTAAACATGGCTTTCATCACATCATTCGCCTGGCCAGGCACCTACAAGGACTCTCTATTGCTAAGGGATCAGAGCTAAATGCCTCCGTCTGGCACCCGGTGGCCTCCACTGGCTGCGATCCCCTTACTCTTAATGACCCATATTAACTAGGGACCACTGGAGTCTGAGACTGTAAAGCATCATTTATCCTAGGCTATTTAACCTTTCTGTGCCATAGTTTCTTCTCTAAAATAGGGAGAAGAATAGAACTTACCCCACAGGATGTGGGAGAAGAGTAAGCAAGAGAAAATATATAAAGCATTAAGTATAGGAAGTGAAGTGGTGGCCACGAGTACTGCATCATAATGTAACGAGCAGCATTGGTATAAATGCCCCAGGAGTGGCTGCTAGACTCTGTTACACCTTTCTCAGGCACCATCATCCAAGCAACCAGAAAGTATGAAAAGTAGCACAGTGTCCATCAGCTTCCACCCGACTGGCTGAGGGCCAGTGGAGGCTGGTGAAGAGGTAACCCGACAATCCAGACTAGTTAAAAGAGTTCTGCTCTGCCCCCACAACCCTCCTCCGTGCACTGTGCAGATCCAGCCTGGGAAATGTTGATGGGCACACTCTGAGTTAATTCTTATGGGATGATGATAGTCTCCGCACCTCACAGGGTGGTTTAGAGGGTTAAGAGAGATAAGTTTGTAAACTCGAACGTGCTGGCCAAATGGTGGTATTTGGCTTTGTCTATTACTCACCGCAGCACCAGCAGGTCCAGTTCGTCCTCTTTCACCGGGCAGGCCACGGGGACCCTGGAACACACACCAGGGCAGTCCAAGGATGAGTAGGCTTCACAGAACTCTGGGTCATCACCCCAGGTCCCAGAGGAAAGGGACCTACACTTGCCCAGGAACACAGGAGCTCCCGGGGGCATTGCCTTTCTGTCTCGCCCAGGGCTCCTAGAGCCACACCAAAAGGGCTTCTGCCTGGCTCCTCTTGCTACCTAGCAGGAACCTTCCTACAAGAGCTTGCCAACTCGGTCATGGTGGCTCACACCTGTATTCCTAGCACTCTGAAAGGCTGAGGTGGGTGGATTGCTTGAACTCAGGAATTTGAGACCAGCCTGAGCAAGAGCTAGACCCCATCACTACTAAAAATAGAAAAACAGGCCAGGTATATGGTGAGCACCTATAATCCCAGCTACTTGGGAGGCAGAGGCAAGAAGATCTCTTGAGCCCAAGAGTTTGAGGTCACTATGAGTTATGACCCCACAGTTCTCTACTGAGGGTGACAGAGTGAGACATTGTCTCAAAAAAAAAAAGAAAACAGAAACAGAAAAAATGTTGAGAATAAACAGAATGTTTAGCAATTGAAGCACATTTTAAGTGTGTTCTTAGGGCCATTTCAAGGACATGTTGGTGAAATCTTGAACAAAACATCTATTTAATACATTTTACTTTTTGCTCATAATCATATATCTACAAAAGTGAATGTGTACTTTGCACAAAGGGAGTGCTGGTGTTTATAATGCAGCCATCCATTAGGCTTTAGGAGGTGTCTCAAGAGTGTCTGGCAGCCTTCTTTGGTGGGGGAGTGCCCATACTCACCATCGGGCCTGGAGAACCATTTTCACCAGGGGAACCACTCTCACCCTGGAAAAAAGACACACAAGGTCAGTGTCTGGGACCCCATTTCCAGCCCCTAGACAATGCCTAAGGAAGATGCTGAAAGCCCTGGTCATCTCAGCTAGCAATGAGACACTCAGTCTTCAGTTCCTTGAGAGGCAGTGCCCCAAGCTGTCCAGGCCTGCTGTTTACCCTTCTGGATATGGGACTGGGTGTTCCCAGCCTGAGCTGTCCTGATGTGCTAACTCTATTGAGCTCCACAGCATCTTCTGGACTGGACAGAAGGGGACCTCCCTGCGAGGTTCCCAGCGTCTTACCTTCACGCCTGGAGCACCAGCTTCTCCCTTAGCACCATCAAGGCCTGGGTAACCCTAGGAACAAGAGAAAACATTCAATCACAAATGAGAAGTAACTCACACACCCCCAAAAGTGCTTTTCTCCCCCCTACCCCCGCAGAGCAACCCATTCTTTCCAACTCCCTGCATGATACTCACTCTGTGACCTTTGACACCAGGAAGGCCTGGGGTTCCTGGGAAGCCACGAGCACCCTGCAATCCAAAGTGGAGAAGTTCAGGGCACAGAGTATAGGCTTCCCTGGGTTGCTAGAATACCTATGGCTCCCATGAGCTGCCAGGGAGTTGCCACAAACCTCAGCACTTAGCTCTTTCAGTGAAACCTAGGCCACTCTCTTCCCAGGCTTCCCCATCTTGCACAAAGTGAGTATAAATAACAACTGCCCAGCCTCCCCTGGGGATCTGTGTAAGGATCACACATGACCATCCATGTGCAGGTGTGATAGACATAGGGGCCACTAGTGTTTCATTTTAGAAGTAGCCTCAGTGAACTGGATGAGCTAGGTTTAAGGTTACTAGGAGGAGGATGCTAGGAAAGGTACTTGAGGCTCGGAAAGGTGGGCCTTTACCTGAGGGCCAGGAGGGCCTCTTTCACCAGATTTTCCAGGTTTTCCAGCTTCGCCCTGAAGGGAGACAGAGAGACATCAGCTAGACCAGAAGACACGTCAGCAGAATAGTTGGCACGTTCCAGAACAGCATCTCTCCTCCACCCTCCCATGCCTTATGATGCCTCATGCCCACCAGCTGGCTCATCTCCCTCATCTCCTCCAGATTCCAGCCCCATTTATGCCTTCTGTGTTCTTCAGACATGTGCATGGCCAATGGCCAGCTCCTCTGTCCCCACCAGCCTCTGACTTCCCCAAAAGGGCTCTTTCTCTCCCTTCCAAGCTAGCTCTCTCTGACCTCGAGAGACTTTTACCATCTAATGCTATTCATATGAATAGCTTGAGAGTGCCAGCTCTTGTCTCTTTACTTCGTTTGCATTCTCTGTAGACATCTTGACTCAGGCTGAGCTTTTCCTAAGTCATTTACAATTAAGATAATGTTGGGTTGTTGAACAACGTTTCTTTCTTTGTTTTTCCTTCTCTACATCTCGCTTTGTGTTTTTTCCCTCTCATCTCTCATTTCTCAATTTCCCTTCCTGGGGCTAATGATATTTTAATTATTTCTCTTCCCATTGGGTCCAAAGTCACCTCCAGGGAACTTGCAAGCTCAGTTCCAAGTGGGCATGGTGACAGGAGACAGAGTCA
>CAUYON010046770.1:0-21086 GCA_963573935.1 Arctocebus calabarensis
CCCCTGAGGGCTAAGGCTGCAAGGCGTCTCAGTCCCCGCCTTTAGGCTGCTCAGTCACTAGATTACTCGCTCCCGCCCAATGCCTGTTTTGCGACCCTGAGCGTGGAGCTTGCCAGGGCAGTTCTCCCACAATGGCTCCACACAGCCCAGCACCAAAAACTGGCAGCTCCGTCTGAATTGGTGGCCCAGTCTGGGGCCCCAGACAACACTCAAAAAACCCCGAGCTCCTGCCCAAGTTCTCCCAAGGTAGTTCAACTGAGTGCCAAGTCCAAAAGAAACCCAAACGGCTCACAGGCAAGGCCCTTCCTGCCTGCAATCCCACTGCTGCCTCACCCAGAGCCACCGACAGGATCAGACCGAATGAACAGACGCAACCACTTGCCCAATCTCCACCGCTTTAGCCTTCCTCAGGGTGTCCAGAAGCCTCACGCTGTCTCCCTGTGTCCCCAAAGGGTAGATTCTCGGCAGATCCTGCCTGGCAGAGATGCCTGAAGTCCTCTCTCCCCAGTCTCACTGTGCCCAGCCACAAGGAAGCTGCTACTCGTCTGCCATCTTGCTCCACCTCCTACATTGATTTTTATATCCTGAGACATTACTGTATTTTTTGGATCCCTTCCAGGAGTCTTGTTTTTATTTATTCATTCATTCATTCATTTATTTATTATTTTTATTTTTTTCTTTCTTGAGTTTTGTTTTTGAGTCTTTCGAGTTCTCTAAGTATAAGATCATATCATCAACAAAGAGTGAGAATTTGATCTCTGCCCCCATTTGGATGCTCTTTATTTCCTTCTCTTGTCTGATTATATTGGCTAGAACTCCAACACTATGTTGAATAGTAGTGGTAATAGAGGACAAAGTTGTCTGGTTCCAGTTCTAAGGGGAAAAGCTTTCAGTTTTACTCCATTCAGTATAATATTAGCTGTGGTTTTGTCATAGATGGCTTTGATCAGATTCAGAAATGTGCCACCTATGCCTATATTCTTAAGTGTTCTAATTAGAAAAGAATGCTGAATTTTATTGAATGCTTTTTCTATATCTATTGAGAGGATGATATGGTCTTTATTTTTGCTTCTGCTGATATGGTGAATTATATTTATAGACTTGGATATGTTAAATCAGCCTTTCATCCCTAGGATGGAATGTACTTGATAGCGATGAATGATTTTTTTAATGTGTAGCTGTAATCTATTGACTAGGATTTTATTGAAAAATTTTGCATCTATATTCATTAGTGAAATTGGTCTGAAATTCTCCTTTTTAATTGGGTCTATTCCTGGTTTTGGTATCAGGATGATGTTTGCTTCATAGAATGTGTTAGAGAAGATTCCTTCCTTCTGAATATATGTAAAGTTTGTTGAATGAAAGAAGCCATACATGAAAGGGAATATCCTGTATGATTCCACTAACATGAAGTTCCTTTGTGCTGAATTTGCTGTCCTTTCATACACTATTAAGGTAACCTCTGGTTTTTCTAGTATATGCATTTAGCTTATAAATTTTATTTTAGCTTTATCCCACAGATTTTAAAATATTGAATTTTCAATGTCACTTCATTTGAAATACTTTCTAAATTCCGTTATCATCATTACTTTTTGAATCCAGAAGGGATTCATATTGGTTGTTAAATTTCTACATGCTTGATGATTTTTCTTTACAATTAGCCTTTGTGTGACTTTATATTTAAAATGTGCTTTTTGTAATATTGTTTTGTTAAATCCAGTCTAACATTCTTTGTCTTTAAATTGAATTATTTTCTCCATTGATATTTAGGGCAACTTAAGGACATGCTTGGTTTTAAATGTGTCATCTTATTATTTATTTCTTGTATGTCCCAGGTGTTTTCTCCTCTTTATTTTTTGTGTACAGTTTTTTATCTTGCCACTTTTCTCCTATCTTTGCTGTTTAATTATACATTCTATTATCTTGCTTATTACCCTTTACATCTTTGACTTTTTATAATCTCTTTTAGGTTATTGTGTTCAATATTTGCTGCAGAAAGGAAAGGATCTTACAAAAGTTTGAACCTTATAAAAGTTTAAATCTTATTTCTGCTTCTTTGCCTTTTGTGCTGATTTTCATATAATTTATTCTATTTTATTTCAAAATGAGCAGGATATAATGATTATTGCCTCTTTAAAAATGTTAGTTCTTTCATGTTAATCCACATATTTATACTTTATTTTTTTTCATTTTCCCATATTGTGCTTCCATCTGGGATCATTTTCCTTCTGCCTTAGAAACTTCTTTTAGAATTCTTTTACTGCAAGTTACTTCTGATTAATTTTCTCCAATTTTGTTTGAAAACATCTTTATCTTAAATCTTGAAATGTATAGTAGTTGAGTATAGAATTCTAAGTTGTTATTTCCTTTCAGTGCTTTAAAGATGTCATTTAGTTTTATTTAAACATTCTTCAGTCAGCTTATTTTTTTCCCTTTTGAACATAGCATATTTTCTTTCTCTGAAGCTGTTCTCTTTCCATTTGATTTTCAGCTGACTGACCATAATGTACTTGGAGATTGTAGGTACTCTCAAGAAATGTAGTTCCTTGCCTTTTGTCAGTATTAAAGAACTCTAATATTTCTTCTGCCTCATTATTTCTCCCCTTTTTCTCTGGGACTCTAAATTACATATAAATTGAATTTTTCACTATGCCTTAGTTTTTTTTGTTCTTTTACTGTGTTTTTAACTTTTCCCCATTCTTGTATTTTAATTCACTAATTTTTTTTCTAGTTAATAATCTTTTGCTTTTTGTGTCCAATTTGCTTTTAAACCTATATTTTCAATTCTTAATTTTGATTATAGTATTTGAGTGTTCTAAAATTTTTCATTTAGCTTTTAAAAAAATTTCAATTTCTGTTAAAATTATTTTTTCCTTTATTTTAATAAACATCTTAATAACTCTTTTTTAAAGTTCTTGTCTGATTACTTCAACATGTAAATGACCTACATGCCTCTGTGCTTATTTTTATTTTCTTGGCTTCTGGCCATTTTTTTTTTTAATTGAATCTCAGTCATTATGTGTGAAAAATTGCAGAGGTCTTAGATAATGTTATGTATTTCCAATGAGGTTAAATTTTATTCTGGCAGATCACATTGAACCAGTCAAAAATTGACTTTAACCTTGTTAGGGCTGATTTAGTTCAGTTTTGCTCTTCCTTTCAGGGAAGATGTCAATGAACTTTTCTTATAAAGGGCTAGTTAATAAATACGTTGGACTTTGGGGGCTGTATAATCCATGCCACAACTATTCAACTTTGTGATGGTAGCAGAAAAGAGGTCATAGTCATTGCTAAATATTACTATGGTCACCTTCAAAGTATTCCCCGTGGGAAGTTATGCACTGATGCCAGTACCTGGTCCACTCTTCTAAGCAATTTTGTAACTCTTTTTCTGGAATGACCATCAGAGCTGTCATTGTATGGCACGCAAAAACATGCAACAATAATATTGAGCTCCACATAGAAGACTCTGATATACCAAGGTTATGAAACTTGTGCCCAGTTGCTCGTGCAGTTCTGCCAATGTACAAGTACAGTGACAAATTTGTGAACTTAATTGTCAGACCTAGTAAGTCAATGAGCTAGTTATGTTCTAATACTTTGTCAACATTACAATTTGAATTTTACATACTTTTTAAGTGCATTGTAATAGTACTTATTTTTAATCACAAGAAGTGTACAAATGATTCTTAGCTCCAGCACCATAAAGAAAACAAGTGGTAGATCATATTTGGCCTGGAGGTTATAGTTTACTGACCCTTGCACTAGCTGACCCTTACCTCTAAGCATGACCTTGAAAGCCTAGGAGTTTATAAGGTCCCTCTGCCTCACGGACTTTGAATTCCAACGTCTTTCTCCATGGCTGCTGAAATCTCTGATGAGCATTTACTTTCCTTGATATTTTCTGGTGAATTTGCTGGGATCTTATCTTGCACACATGCTGCTTAAGACTCAGTTAATGTTTGAAGGGAAATTTGTAGCCAGATTTTGGGTTCATTTCTCTGAGGTATTTATTTATTTATTAATTTATTAAATCAAAGCTATGTACATTAGTGCAATCATGAGGTACAGTGTGCGGGCTTCATATACAATCTGAAATATTTTCATCCAACTGTTCGACATAAGCTTCATGAGATTTTCTCGTTTATTATGTGAAAACATTTGTGTTCTGCATTTAGTAGGTTTTACTTGAACCTTGTAAAATGCACCATAAGTGTTATCCCACCATTTACCCTCTTTCCATCCACCCTCCCCCCCTTCCCTAACTTACCCCTTTCCCCATATTCTTGTGCTGTAATTGGATTATAGCCAACATATGAAAGCTATATAGCTTCATAGTAGGGCTGTATACATTGGATACTTTTTTTTCCATTCTTGAGATACTTTGCAAAGAAGAATATGTTCCAGCTCCATCCATGTAAATATGAAAGAGGTAAAGTCATCATCTTTCTTTAAGGATGCATAATATTCCATGGTATACATGTATCACAGTTTATTAATCCATTCATGGATCGAGGGGCACTTGGGCTTCTTCCATGACTTAGCAATTGTGAATTGGGCTGCAATAAACAATCTGGTACAGATATCTTTGTTATAATGTGATTTTTGGTCTTCTGGGTATATACCAAGTAAAGGAATGATAGGATCAAATGGCAGATCTATTTTTAGATCTCTGAGTATTCTCCAAACGTCTTTCTGAAAGGAACATATTAGTGTGCATTCCCACCAGCAATGTAGAAGTGTTCCCTTTTCTCCATATCCACACTAGCATCTCTGGTTTTGGGATTTTTTTTATGTGGGCTAATCTTACTGGAATTAGATGATATCTCAAAGTAGTTTTGATTTGCATTTCTCTGATGATTAAGGATAGTGAGTATTTTTTCATGTGTTTGAAGGCCATTCACCTGTCTTCTTTAGAGAAGTTTCTCTTCAGATCCTAGGCCCATCCTGACATGCGATCACTTGTTCTTTTCTTGCTAATATGTTTGAGTTCTCTGTGGATTCTGGTTATTAAACCTTTGTTGGAGACATAACCTGCAAATATTTTCTCCTATTCTGAGGACTGTCTGCTTGCTATACTTACTATGTTCTTGGCTATGCAGAAGCTTTTTAGTTTCATCAAGTCCCAGTAGTGAATTTTTGCTACTGCTTCAATTGCCTGGGGGGAAGGGGGTCCTCCTCATAAAGTATTCGCCCTGGCCAATTCTTTTAGGATTTTTTCCCTGCACTTTCTTCTAGTATTTTTATAGTTTCATGTCTTAAGTTTAGATCTTTAATTCAGTGTGAGTCTATCTTCGTTAGTGGTGAAAGGTGTGGGTTAAATTTCAGTCTTCTCCAGGTCACCAGCCAGACCTCCCAGCACCATTTGTTAAAAAGGGAGTCTTTTCCACACTGAATGCTTTTTAATTGGCTTGTCAAAGATCAAATAGTGGTAAGTAGTTGGATTCATCTCTTCATTCTCTATTCCGTTCCAAACATCTACCTCTCTGTGTTTGTGCTAGTACTATGTTGTTTTGATCACTATCAATTTATGGTACAGTCTCAGGTCTGGTAGCGTGATTCCTCCTGCTCTGTTTTTATTTCTAAGTAATGTTTTGGCTATTTCAGGCTTTTTCTGATTCCATATAAAATGAAGTATTATTTTTTCAAGATCTTTAAAATATGACAATGGAGCTTTAATAGGAATTGCATTAAAACTGTATATTGCTTTGAGTAGTATGGACACTTTAACAATGCTGATTCTTCCCAACCATGAGCATGGTATGTTTTTCCATTTGTTGACATGTTCAGCAGTTTCTTTTCTTGGAGTTTCATAGTTCTCTTTATAGAGATACTTCACATCCTTTGTTAGGTAGACTCCCAAATATTTCATCTTCTTTGGCACTACTATGAAAGGAATAGAGTCCTTGACTGTTTTTTCAACTTGGCTATTGTTGGTATATATAAAGGCTACAGATTTATGGGTGTTGATTTTGTAGCCTGAGACACTGCTGTAGTCCTTGATCACTTCTAACAGTTTTGTAGTAGAATCCCTGGTGTTTTCCAGATATACAATCATATCATCTGCAAAGAGTGAAAGTTTGATCTCTTCTGACCCTATATGGATATCCCTTTTTCACCCTTTCTTCCCTGATTGCAATGGCTAAAACTTCCATCACAATGTTGAAGAGCAGAGGAGATAATGGACAACCTTGCCTGAGTGGACATGGTTTCAGTTTAGCTCTATTCAATACGATATTAGCTGTGAGTTTGCTGTAGATGGCCTCTATCAGTTTAAGAAATGTCCCTTCAATACCACTTTTCTTTAGTGTTCTGATCATGAAGGGATACTGGATATTGTCAAAAGCTTTTTCTTCATCAATTGAGAGAATCATATGGTCTTTATTTTTTAATTTGTGTATGTGCTGAATTACATTTATAGATTTATGTATTTTGAACCAGCCTTGAGATCATGGGATAAAGCCCACTTGTTCATGGTGTATAATTTGTTTGATGTGTTGCTAGATTCTATTTGCTAGGATTTTATTGAATACTTTTGCATCAATATTCATTAGTGATATTGGTCTATAATTTTCTTTTCTTGTTGGGTCTTTTCCTGGTTTAGGGATCAAGGTGATGTTTGCTTCATAGAATGTGTTGGGTAATATTCCTTCTTTTTCTATGTTTAGGAAAAGGTTGAGTAATATAGGTACTAGTTCTTCTTTAAAGGTTTGGTAGAATTCTGACGCGAAGTCATGTGGTCCTGGGCTTTTCTTTTCAGGGAGGTTTTGCATAGTTGATGCTATTTCAGAAATTGATATCAGGCTGTTCAACATTTCCACTTCATTCTAGTTAAGTCTTGGTAGGTGGCGTACTTCCAAGTATTGGTCAATTTCCTTCATATTTTCATATTTCTGAGAGTAAAGTTTCTTGTAGTATTCGTTAAGAATTTTTTTAATTTCTGAGGAGTCTCTTGTTATTTCATCTTTACTATTTCTGATTGATGAGATTAGAGATTTTACACCTTTTTTCCTGGTTAAGTTAGCCAAAGGTTTATCTATTTTATTGACTTTTTCAAAACACCAACTTTTTGATTCATTGATATGTTGTATAATTCTTTTATTTTTCAATTTCATTTAATTCTGCTCTAATTTTGGTTATTTCTTCTTCTGCAGAATGTTCTTTGTTTTCCAGTTGTTTAAGATGTCCCATTAAGTTGTTAACTTCCCCTCTTTCTGTTTTCTTGAGGAATGTTTGTAGTGCTATAAATTTTGCTCTAAGGACTGCCTTTGCAATATTCCAGAGGTTCTGATAATTTATGTCTTCATTGTCATTTTGTTCCAAAAATTTGGCTAAGAGATGCAGACAATCTGGATTCTGGAGGACTTGGACTTCTAGACTGCCAGGTTGGGGGTGGGAGGGTAGACTGAAGGATCAAGATGGCAAGGAAAACATTTGTTCAAATTTCCTACCAGACAAGGGAGTTCCTAGACTCTCAGTAATGGTTCTCTTGAGAAGGAGTCCCAACTTCCAGCAATTCCCTCCAGTGGGGTGAGGAAGGAGAGCCTCAGTTTATTGCTCATCAGTAGAGATCACACAGTAAGCAAGCAGCTTTCTTAGAGGAGGGGATGGCCACACAACCTCTTTGGGATGAGATCTGTACTGAAAATAGTTTCTTTGGGGTTGAAGCTTGCCTCAGCAGAAAAGACGAGCAATATCTATCTCATCTCTCAGCTCAGCCCTACTCCTTCGGCTTAGTTGGGTTCTTTCTGGCTGTTATCTCTCCCTCCAGACTGTAGCCTTGGTTGGGAGCTGGCTCCAGTCAGACATCATACCCCGTTCCCACTTGTTCTTGTTGGATGTGAAAATTGGAGTTAGGGAAAAGAGTCAACCCGAGGATTTAGCAGAACACCAATCACATTGAGACCAAATGAACTAATAGATAAGAAGGCTACAGACACACAAGTCCACAGATGCATGCACAGTCAGAAACACAAAGACATACAGACAAAACAAAACAAAACAAATCTATAATAAAAATAATAATTATAAAATAATTGAAAAAAAAAGCCTCTAAAAAGTCTAATGTATACACTCTCAGAAACAATAAGAAGGGAAGAAGAGGAAGAAAGAAAGAAAAGAAAGAAAAAAGTAATGTTTGTAAAAGAGTTAAAAAAGAAGAAAGGAAAAAGAAAAAGAAAATTAAATAGAAAAAATGAAATTAAAAAAATAAAAAATTAAAAATTAACAATAGCTCCTCCAAGAAAAGGATGGGAAAAAATAAAAAAAAAGGCACTAACCTCAAAAATATTGTTCTTGTATATATATATATAGAAATACACATCTATATGTATGTGGTAGATGTCAACCTTGGTAGGAATAAATTTATGATACAATATACTGTCTGGACACCAAGTGGAGCTGTGAGTAGTTCCGAGGCTTATACCTGAGTCACAGTTTACAATGTTACCATGGTAACCACTCTACCTGGCTGGTCGCCATTTTTGGAGTTTCTATAAAAGTTTGTTTCCTAAATGTTGCCCCACTTTGGATGCTCTGTTCCAGATGGCACACTTATCCAACCTCCAAACTTGGTGCAGGAGTCCACGCTTTACAAATCTTTTCACTCTGCTCCCAAATTCTCCGTGAACTGGCAACTGTAATCACCTGTGGGGGAGGGGCTGGCTGCCACTGCTGTGGCCATGGCCACTGTCACCCTCCCCCCACCCCACAGCTGCAGTGCGTGGGGATCTCTTCCCCAATTGCTGAGACTCAGAGTCTCTCCATTGAGTCCCAGTTCCCCACACGTCCTGAACAGCGAGACCTCACCAGTATTCCCCACCAGGGATGGTACAGACTGTTTAATTTCTCCTGCTGATCTAGGAAAAAGTGTCTACCATTTCAGACAATTCAAAATGTCTTTTTCCCAGGCAGGATCCCCTCCCCTCAATTTTCCTTTGGGCTGCTGAGCCCTCCGTGGCTCTGAGGGTCACCCCTCTCTGGACATCTAATTCCGCTTAGGAATCCATGCTTCACCAAAATTTTCATCAACTAGATTTTGTGAATTGTGAACTGCCATCCTCCGTGAGGGAGGGGCCGGCTGCCAGCCAATGTGGCTGGACAGGGGAAAAACTCCACAGCGAAGTCTGTGGTTTTGAATTACACCTCAAACACAGCAATTCACCAATTTGTGTGCGTCTCCAGCTGTCTATCCACTACAATAGTCCACATGAGGAAAGATCCAGAGCCACCTCCCTCTCACCTGATGACTAGGGAGAGATGGGCTACATGTATGTTCCAACCGCTATCTTGCTCCGCCTCCTCTCTGAGGTATTTTTGTTTAGGATTTTACTCTGCAGGTCTCATCTCTTTGGACAACTTCATACTCTAAAGTGTACCTCCTCAGCCCAGATGGAGTACTCTGTTCTGATTAGGCTTTATTACCCACTCCCTCACACACAGCAAATTAAAAGATGCCTGGGGTCAGGAAAAAAGCCAGTTTGAATATGAACATTATTTTATGTGCATCTCTTATTTCAGAGATTTTAAATCCTCAAATACTGCCTGTAATTTAAAAATCTCCTTTGTCTTCAAACTTTTCTTTTATATAATGCATCAAGCTTTTATTCTTTTCTTCAACTAGAGAATTAATTTGTTTGCTGAGGGAAGTAGTTTGCATTTTGAGTTGAATCTTGAGAGCTTTTAGGAAGCTTAAGGAAGACCATTACTGTTATTATATTGTGAAAATATCCCCCCATGATTTCCTTCAGTAATCTTTTGCATTTAATTAATTATTTTTATTAAATCATTGACCAATCTGAAATTCATTTTGATAGAAGATATGCATAGGATTTCAGAATAAAAGCTTGATGCAATATATAAAAAACAGTTTGAAGACAATGGATAATTTTAAATTACAGGCAGTATTTGAGGATTTTAGTTTTTTCTCAGATGACACTAATTATTGATTTCAAATGCTATACTTATATTAAATTCCTAACTATACAAGAATGTATTTTGAGATTTTCAACTATGATTTACTGACATGCTTGTCTGTTTCTGGAACAAGAGTATGTGATTTTAGAATATGATTTATTATCAGGAAAAACTATTCCCCTATTACTCTTCTTTTTCAGAAATGTTCTAGTTATTCTCTCATGTGTATTTTTCCAGATAAGTCTTGGAATTAGTTGGTTAATTAAAAAAATTTTGTTATAGGCAACAAAAGAAAAAAATGGTAACTTAGATTTCAACACAATTAGAAATTTTTGTTCATCAAAGGACACTGTTAACAGAGTAAGAAGGTAACTATAGAGTGGGAGAAAATATTTGCAAATCATATGTCTGTTAATGATTGAAACACAGAGTACATAGATGTTTTTTCAACTCAATAGGAACTGCTGAGAAATAGGTAAATGACTGGAATAGACATTTATTCAAAAGATACCAAACACAAGAAAAGATGTTTAATGTTACTAATCATTAGGGAAATGCAAATAGCAACCACAGTGAGATAAAACCACTTCACACTCATTAGGATGGCTATTTAAAAAAAAAAATGGAAAATGAGGCATGCTAGCAAGGATGCGGCAAAATTGGAACCCTTTTGCACTGCTTTTGGAAATGTAAAATAATTCAGCCACTGTGGAAAATAGTATGGTGATTTTCTCAAAATATTAAACATAGAGTTATCATACAGTTCAGCATTCCACTTCTAGAAATACGCACAGAAGAATTGGAAACAGATATTTGTGCAACAATGTGTATAGCAAATGTTATATACAATAGCCAAAAGAGGGAAGCAACATCAAGTGTTCATTGATATATGAATGGATAAACAAAATGTGTTATATTCATACCATGGAATATTATTCAGCTTTAAAAAGGAAGGAAGTTCTGACAACATGAGACATAATGTTGAGACATTATGCAAAGTGAAAATAGCCCATCCAAAATGGATAGATACTGGATAATTCCATCTATATGATGTATTTATAGTAGTCAAATTTGTAGAAAGCAGAATGGTAATTGCCAGGGGCTGGATGTTGGGGGGAATAGAGAGTTAGTGTTTAATGGGTACAGAGTTTCAGTTTGGTGAGCTAAAAAGGTTGGAGATGGGTGATAGTTATGGCTGCACAATAAATAATTTCTTAGAAAGATAAAAATGGAGTAGAAACCTATTTGTAGTTTTTATTGGGATTGATGCACTTGATAACTTTATAGTGTTTTACTAAGGATAAAATGTATTCTTCTAGTATACATTTTTTAATTTCTCAATAGAGTTTTGAATATTTTTCACATAGGTTCTGAACCTGGTTTGTCTCTCCTTCATTTTTTGTTTTTCTTTTTTTAAATTAAATCATAGCTGTGTACATTGATGTAATCATGGGGTACAATGTGCTGGTTCCATATACAATCTGAAATATTTTCATCAAACTGGTTAACTTAGCCTTCGTGGCATTTTCTTAGTTATCGTGTTCAGACCTTTATATTCTGCATTTAATAAGTTTCACCTGTACCCTTCTAAGATGCATTGTTCAAGGTTTTTGTTTTTCTTTCCTGTTATACATTTGAATGACATTTTCTTCCATTTTCTAGTTGGTTCTTGTTTGAATATAAAATATTATTTAATTCAATTATTTTATATGAAATTTCATTTTAACTACGCATCTTCTTTTTCTCCCAATTTTTCACTAAGACTGTTAACTTTTTCAGACAAGTCTTTATTGAACATAATTTGCATATTGAGAAATGTTGACTAGCCTCAAGAATCTAGTCTACCTGGGAATCAAGGAGACCTGGAAAGAAAACAAAAATAAGAATTTTTCAAAGCCTAGAGGATGTTTATTTTCTGAAGAAAATATACCTTATAAAAACCTAGTCATTTTATCACCCCTCTAAATTAATAAACCTCTAAAATGGCATATTGATCTACATGAGATACTTTCCATTTCACTTCACATTTTACTATAATTGTAGCCTAAAAAATAAGTTCAGAAAGTTACTCATCTAAAGTGTGGTTGTCTGAGGTTCCTAGGGAAGAACTTGGTGCTAACAGTCCATGATCAGGCACCATCCCATAGGTAGGGGTTGCAAATCCCCTTTCTGCTCTGTCTTTGACTGATTCAAGTGTCATTCTGTGACAACTGACCCAGGTAGGGTCTTTCTCATTTCAGGAGGTGTGAGATGTTTTCTCAATAACATTGGAAACATCACAGAGATTTTTCTTGTGCCTGGCAAGGAGTTTCTGACTCAAACCTGTTGGGGGACTCAGATATTTTTACTTTCAATATGTACCCAGGTATTTCTGAAGCAGGTAGGCTAAAGACCACACTTGGGGAAATATTGCTTCTGTATAGTAACTTCACCTATCAACACCACTGCTTTTTACTGAGCTTAGTAGGCATTGTAAGATTTTTCTCCTTACATGAAATCTTTCAAATGTCTAATGTCATGTTCCAACCTCTTATATAGTCATGATTTCTTGACCACATCTGATGACAGTGCACACAATGACTCCTGCCCTTTTCCACAGTACACCTTCATTTTTCTCCCTCTACTGTCATCTTTGGAAATCCTTTTTTACTTCACTGTTCTGCCCACTACACCTGGTTTTCCCTGATTGCTGATTCCTTCCAGCAACCCCTAGTGGCCTGGAATACAGCAGCACTACCTCTGCTGTCTCAGTGGAGTTCACACTATGAAAACCCTTCTCACCTTCTGAGTCCATTTTTTTTTTAAATTAAATCATAGCTGTGTACATTAATTCAATCATGGGGTACAATGTGCTAGTTTTATATACAATTTGAAATATTTTCACCCAATTTGTTGACATAGCTTTCACGACATTTTCTTAGTTATTGTGTTAAGACATTTATATTCTATGTTTAGTAAATTTCACACCTACCCTTATAACATGCACCATAGGTGTGATCCCACCAGTTACCCTCCCTCCATCCACCCTCCCTCTTTCTCTCCCTTTCCCCATATTCTTGGGCTATAATTGGGTTATAGCTTCATATGAGTAGAGATGAGTACATTGGATACCTTTTCTTTCATTCTTGAGATACTTTACTAAGAAGAAAAATGGAGATTTTACCTCTTTCATGTTTACATGGATGGAGCTGAGTCCAGTGTTTTAACTCTCCAGCTACCACTCCATTGAACTGCTTTTCACTTCAAAACTTGCATATTATATATGCCAAGAAACCCACAATAGCAATATCCCTCCCCAGCCATAACTGCCTCATTTTTTATAAGCACATTACAGAATCTGGTCATTTATCTCTGTAAGTGCCACCATGTCCAACTATTCTTTACTTTCAAATTCATGTAGTCTACATGTCCAAGAAATCAGTGTTACAACATCCTTTTCTAGTTCAAACTATGTTAATTTTTATAATGATAGGCTAAATTTTTAAAAATAAAATTCCCAATAAACATACCTCTTCTGATCAGTCTAGGGGATGTGTGTGTTGAGAAAATTTAGATTACAGTGTGGTAATTATGAAAATTGAGATTATAGCTTTTGCCTAGTGCATTTATAAAAATGGTAGGATATGTGCACATCTCTTATAAGCACATGGCCAACCCTTAATTTCTTTTTTTTTTTAAATTGTTTTTATTATTAAATCATAGCTGTGTACAATAGTGCAATCAAGGGGTACAATGTGCTGGTTTCATATGCAATCGGAACTATTTTCATCAAACTGATTAACATAGCCTTCCTGGCATTTTCTCAGCTATTATATGAAGACATTTGTATTCTGCATTTAGTAAGGTTCGCCTGTACAACCCTTAGTTTCAGAGCTCATCATAATGAAAATTTCGTATAGAATTGCCCAGACCTGTATAACATTTCATATGGCCACTGACTCCATTTTTGGTGACATGTGGGTAAGCCATTCTTACAGATGACTGCTCAGTTTCCTGGGTTTTGGGTACTGATTCATAATCTGTGCCCACTTGGAAGTTCCCTGACCACCTTTCCTCTTTCCACATATTCCTAATTCCTCTAGCCCAATTCGTCATCCTGCTTTATCTTTACATATGTGAATATCTGACATTCTTAAAGCAGTCTTAATGATGAGGCTAGGGAATGTGAAAATGGTTTACTTCAGCATGTTGAATAACAAGGGCATTTGGGCAAGAAACAATCATTATCAACATTATGTGTTATCTTATTTTTCAGTCTCCAATTTAGGTCGGTATATACAAGGATGTTAAGCATATTACCCACTGTGATAGCTTTCATATACGAGGACTGCCGGCCACTTTTCATTACTGTTCAGGTACCCATTAGAAACTCCAGTTTTCTAAAAGACCCCTGGGAAATTTTAGCTTTTTATTGTTTTAGAGAAACTTAGAGTGGACATAGGAAGAGTGGACACTGACCAGCTGTAGCCAGACAAGGGCCATTATTATTATTATTATTCTAGCTCCTTGCCTGTGACTGGCACATGCCATTGGATTTTTCAGTGTTCTGCATAAATCCCATTCTCTTCTTAGGAGAGGAAGCAATTTGTACAGTTTTTCTCATTCCTTTTATTTTCACATCAGCATTAAATATATCCCTCCCCCATAAGAAGGATTTCTCAAACTTGGCAATTCCTATATTTTGGAGCAAATGATTCTTTGTTGTGGGGGATAGTTCTGTGGGTGGCAGTATGTTTAGCAGTGTCCCTGACCTCTACACACTAAGATGTCAGTAGCACTCTCCTGTCCCGTGTTGGTAACCCAAAACATGAACAGACATTGCCATATGTCACCTGGAGCTTTAAATTGCCCTGGTTGAGCCCACTGCTTTAGAGAAAGTAAAATTTTAGCAGTGAAATTCACATTTTTTTCTTTCTTTTTAAAAATATAGACATATACTTTTAATATATATATTTTGCAAATATTGTATATATTAAAAATCTTTGATATTCCTTTTAAGACAATTTTGATACTTGAGAGAATTAGCTACAGTTCATTCTTGGTCTAAAAGTTAATGGGCTTTTTGTTTAGTAAGAGATTTTGAATGGAGGAAAAAAACAAGGCAGTTATAAACTTCTCAAAAAATTAGAAAGGCTGGTACTCCATGCACATGAGCTGCATTCTAAAGTTACTACAGCTGAAGGCCCAGCCTAGCCCTCACATGTTTAATGTTAAGAGCCTATTCAGTAACATACTATTAAGCCAGATAGTTCAGATTATGCATTAACCTATGTGTAAAAACAGAATAAACAAAAACTATTAAAAAATACATCTACCTCCTAAAGCTTTCATTTTATATTCATCTCATACCAGGCCCAGTATAACATCTGTGTGTTCCATAAATATCTGATAAATAATAGAATTGTGTGTGTGTGACTGTGGGGTCCTTTGCAGGCTTCTGTCTGGTTCCTAATGCATGTCCTCTGTACTATTGAGACTCAAAGTGTGGTCAGTATACCTATAGACTGGCATCACTGAGCAGATTTTTAGAAGTGCAGAATCTCAGGTCTCACCCTTGATCTCCTGGGTCAGATGATGATTTTAGTAATATCACTAGGTGATTCTTTTGCCAATTAAAATTTTCAAGTGCTGCCTCAGAATATTAGGTCGAGAGATAATCAAATGATTCTGGGAAAGGATTCTGTAAAAAATAAGTTCAGGGAACAGTGGGTTAAGTATAGTTATTTATTTTCTTACATGGCAGGACCTCTCAAAAGGCATCCATGTGTAAGTTATGACTCTCCAAGTTGGGAGGTGTTGGGAGATATTAAGCAGTGTTTTCCAAAGTTATTGATGATGAGATCGTTTTTTCATAAACATCACTTTGGAAAATGTCACTGTTATGTGATATAGGTATTTATCTCATAAACATGTGGCCACTGGATCTTAAGTAAATAAATTACTCAAGTAACTAATCTTGGCTAATGACTATTAATATTATGCTGGATAGAAGGATAAAACAGTTTTTTCAGGGAAGGAAAAAACTGATGATAATAATAGAAAAAAATAAACACAATTCTCTTAGAGTACTAATAGTTTACTTTAAAACTATTAATAAAATGAAGCAATGATTATGAAAAAAATAGCAGTTGGTATATTGCAGTTGCCATGTAAACTTTATTTTTTAAAAATAAAATTTTCTGAGTTCATTTTCAAGATGTTTGAAGGTAGCTTTCACTGTTGATGATATTTTGAATATTAGAAAGCATTAGATAAAATTGATAACTTAAAAAATAAATATCTTTATGATGAATAAAAATATTGAATTTATAATACACAATAGTTAGAAAGAAAATTATATAATCTTATTAATCAGAGAGAAGCATAGTTGCTATTTTAATTTATTACCTTTGAGACAACTTTTCTATGCATTTATGCACATGAAATGTTGAAAAAGTATAGTCTATTTTGTGTTTTACTTTTTTATTTAACATTATTCTGTGACCATTTTCTAAAATATTGAAAGTTGTTTGAAAATATAATTTGTTAAAGAATGAATAAATTCCATAATATGGATTTTCCATTATTTATGTATTATTCTTTTAGTGATAGATATTTAAGCTATTTATACAATTTTATTTCTATAAATGATGCTTTGATAAAAACTCTTATTTGAGTAAAATTCTAATTATATTCTTAGAATAAATTCTTAGAAATGGAATTATTATTACGAAGGGAATAAGTATTTTAAAGTACTATGTAAACAATGAGAGATTTTAAAGATTTGTTTTCTTTTTATTTATACTTTATAAATATATTTTCAATGTTATGATTGAAAGTAAAAATATAGGAGCCCTCCTCCCAGCCAGAGGCTGCTAGAGGCACAAGCTCCCTTTGCAAAGGCCACCGGGTACCCGATCCCATGCCCTGCTGCTTGATCCAGGCATGCCACACTCTGGAGCTGCTCCTGAAGCCAGAACTCCCTGGGTGGGGCAGTCCCAGAGGAACTACATAGGGTCACTCCCTACAAAGATCCAGTAACAACAGAGTGATCCTGCCTGGGTCTGATCTGGGAGAGACACCTCCCCAATTCTGAGGACAGGCATAGGCAACAGTGAAAAATAATCATGAGGCAGAATCAAAAGAACAACTCTGGCAATATGAATACTCAGAGTAGATCAACTCCCCCAAGGAACAACAAGGTAGATACAGCACAAGATCCCTTGCATAAGTAAATGGCTGAGATGTCAGAAGTTGAATTCAGAGTCTGAATAGCAAATAAGTTCAGTGCAATGGAAGAAAAGATGCAATTAGAATTTCAAGCAGTAATCCAAAAGATGACCCAAAAGATGTCTCAAGAATTCAACGAATTCAAAGACAAAATGACCAAAGATTTTGACACATTGAGACAAGAAGTTACAACCCTCAAAGATCTGAGAAATACAGTAGAATCTCTAAGTAACAGAATGGAGCAAGCAGAAGAAAGGTTTTCTGACATGGAAGACAAAGCTTTCAAACACTCCCAAACTTCCAAAGAAGAAGAGAAATGGAAGGCAAAAACAGATCATTCTCTCAGACAGCTCTGGGATAACTTGAAGAAAACCAATATTCTCCTTATAGGGATACCTGAAAACAATGAAGTGGTGTCATAAGGCACAGAGTCTCTTCTTTCTGATATTATGAAATAGAACTTTCCAGACATGCCAAGAGATTCTGAAATTCAGATAGCAGACAGTTTCAGAACCCCAGCATGACCCAACCCAAATAAGACATCGTCCAGGCACATCATAATTAAGTTCACTAAAGTTAATATGAAGGAGAAAATTCTGAAAGCAGGAAGATGTAAGGAAACCATTACCTACAAGGGGAAGAATATTAGAATAACTGCAGATCTCTGTGATCAAACCTTTCAAGCTAGAAGAGAAAGGTCATCGACTTTTAATCTCCTAAAACAAAGTAACTTTCAAGCCGAGATCCTGTATCCAGCTAAACTGAGTTTCATTTGTGATGGAGAAACTAAATACTTCAATGACATACATGTGTTGAAGAAATTTGCTATAACTAAACCAGCTCTCCAGGATATTCTCAGACCTATCCTCCACAGTGACCAACGCAAACTCCACCACAAAAGTAAACTCACCCAGAAACTATTTATCAAATTTCATCTTCCACAGTGATGAAAGAATTAAAAATGTCCACTGGGCTTTCTAAAGATTTATCATTACTTTCAATTAATGTGAATGGTTTAAATTGTCCTCTAAAGAGGCATAGGTTGGTTGACTGGATACAAAAACTCAGGCCAGATATCTGCTGCATACAAAAATCTTATCTTACCTTAAAAGATAAATTTAGACTCAAGGTGAAGGGATAGTCATCTATTTTCCCGGCAAATGGAAAACAGAAAAAAGCAGGCGTTGCAATCTTATTTGCAGATACAATAGGATTTAAACCAACCAAAGTGAAGAAGGATAAAGACAAGCATTTCATATTTGTTAAAGGTACCACTCAATATGATGATATTTCAATTATTAATATTTATGCACCCAACCATAATTCACCTCAATTTATAAGAAAAACTCTAATAGACATGAGTAACTTGATTTCCTCCAGCTTCATAGTAGTTGGATATTTTAATACTCCTTTAGCAGTCTTGGATAGATCCTCAAAAAAGAAGCTAAGTAAAGAAAGTTTAGATTTAAACTTAACCATTCAACAACTGGACTTAACAGACATCTATAGAACATTTCATCCGAAAAAAATTGAATACACATTCTTCTCAACACCCCATGGAATATACTCTAAAATTGATCACATCTTAGGTCACAAGTCTAACCTCAGTAAATTTAAAAGAATAGAAATTATTCCTTGCATCTTCTCCGACCATAATGGAATAAAAGTTGAACTGAATAACAACAGGAATCTTCATACTCATACAAAAACATGGAAGCTAAATAACCTTATGGTGAAGGATAGCTGGGTCATAGATGAGATTAAGAAGGAAATTACCAAATTTTTGGAACAAAATGACAATGAAGACATGAATTATCTGAACCTCCAGGAAACTGCAAAGGTGGTCCTAAGAGGGAAATTTATAGCACTGCAAGTCTGCCTCAAGAAATCGGAAAGAGAGGAAGTTAACAATTTAATTGGGCATCTTAAGCAGCTGGAGAAGGAAGAACATTCCAACCCCAAACCGAGCAGAAGAAAAGAAATACCAAAATTAGAGCAGAATTAAATGAAATTGAAAACAAAAGAATTATAGAACAGATCAATAAATCAAAAAGTTGGTTTTTTGAAAAGGTCAATGAAATAGATAAACCTTTGGTGAACCTAATCAGGAAAAAAAGAGTAAAATCTCTAATTTCATCAATCAGAAATGGTAAAGAGGAAATAACAACAGACCCCTCAGAAGTTCAAAAAATCCTTAACGAATATTACAAGAAACTTTACTCTCAGAAATATGAAAATCTGAAGGAAATTGACCAATACTTGGAAGCACACCACCTACCAAGACTTAGCCAGAATGTAATGGAAATGTTGAACACACCTATATCAAGTTCTGAAATAGCATCAACTATACAAAACCTCCCTAAAAAGAAAAGCCCAGGACCACATGGCTTCACGTCAGAATTCTACCAAACCTTTAAAGAAGAACTAGTACCTATATTACTAAACTGCTTCCAAAATATAGAAAAAGAAGGAATACTTCTATGAAGTAAATATCACCTTGATCCCTAAACCATCAAGAAAATACTATAGACCAATATCACTAATGAATATTGATGCAAAAATACTTAACAAGATACTAACCAACAGAATCCAACAACACATCAAACAAATATACACCATGATCAAGTGGGCTTTATCCCAGGGTCTCAAAGCTGGTTCAATATACCTAAATCAATAAATATAATTCAGCACATAAACAAATTAAAAAATAAGGACCATATGATTCTCTCAATTGATGCAGAAAAATACTTTTGACAATATCCAGCATCCCTTCATGATCAGAACACTTAAAAAATTGGTATAGAAGGGACATTTCTTAAACTGATAGATGCCATCTATAGCAAACCCACAGTCAATATCGTATTGAATGGAGTCAAATTGAAACCATTTCCACTTTGATCAGGAACCAGGCAAGGTTACCCATTGTCTCCATTACTCTTCAACATCGTAATGGAAGTTTTAGCCATTGCAATCAGGGAAGAAAAGGCGATCAAGGGTATCTGCATAGGGTCAGAAGAGATCAAACTTTCACTCTTCACAGATGATATGATTGTATATCTGGACAACACCAGGGATTCTACTATAAAACTTTTAGAAGTGATCAAGAAATAGAGCAATGTCTCAGGCTACAAAATCAACACCCATAAATCTGTAACCTTTATATATACCAACAATAGCCAGGCCGAAAAAACAGTCAAGGACTCTATTCCTTTCACAGTAGTGCCAAAGAAGAAGAAATATTTGGGAGTCTACCTAACAAAGGATGTGAAAGATCTCTATCAAGAGAACTATGAAACTTTAAGAAAAGAAATAGCTGAAAATGTTAACAAATGTAAAAATCTACCATACTCATGGCTGGGAAGAATCAACATTGTTAAAATGTCTATACTATCCAAAGCAATATATAATTTTAACACAATTCCTATCAAAGCTCCATTGTCATTTTAAAGATCTTGAAAAAATAATACTTTGTTTTATATGGAATCAGAAAAAACAAGACAAAACCTCAAATAGCCAAGACATTACTCAGAAATAAAAACAAAGCAGAAGGAATCATGCTACCAGACCTGAGACTCTACTATAAATCGATAGTGATCAAAACAGCATGGTACTGGCCCCAAAACAGAGAGGTAGATGTTTGGACAGAATAGAGAACCAAGAGATGACTCTAGCTGCTTACTGTTACTTGATCTTTGACAAGCAAATTAAAAATATTCAGTGGGGAAAAGACTCCCTATTTAACAAATGGTGCTGGGTGAACTGGCTGGTGACCTGTAGAAGACTAAAATTGGACTCACACCTTTCACCATTAAGTAAATAAAGTAGACTCTCACTGGATTAAAGATTTAAACTTAAGACATGAAACTATCAAAATATTAGAAGAAAGTGCAGGGGAAACTCTTGAAGGAATTGGCTTGGGTGAATATTTTATGAGGAGGACTCCCTAGGCAATTGAAGCAGTA
>CAUYON010046771.1:0-11984 GCA_963573935.1 Arctocebus calabarensis
CTGTGGTCCCAGCTACTTGGGAGGCAGAGGCAGGAGACTCGCTTGAGCCCAGGAATTGGAGGTTGCTGTGAGCTGTGATGCCATAGCACTCTATCCAGGGTGACAGCTTGAGGCTCTGTCTCAAAAAAAAAAAAAAAAAAAAAGTCTCTGATCATAGACCACCATAGCAGACATAATAAAAAGATCTGAAATATCTGAAGAATTACCAAAATGTCACAAAGAGATGTGAAGTGGCCACAGGCTGTTCAAAAATGGCGGCAACAGACTTGTTCACAGCAGGGTTGCCACTAACACTCAATGTGTAAACACTGCAGAATCTGTGAAGCACAATAAAGCAGTGCATAGTAAAACAAGGTGTGCCCACATAGCTAGCTCATAGCTCAATTATGTACAGAAGAATTTATATGGTGGCTCACCCATATAATCTCAGCACTTTGGGAGGTCAAGGCAAGAAATCACTTGAAGTCAGGAGTTCCAGACCAGCCCAGGCAATGTAGCAAGATTCCATCCCTATTAAAAAAAATTGGGGGCAGCACCCATGGCTCAGTGAATAGGGCACCAGCCTCATATACGGAGGTGGCAGGCTCGAACCCGGCCCTGGCCAAACTGCAACAAAAAAATAGCCAGGCGTTGTGGTGGGCACCTGTAGTCCCAGCTGCTCGGGAGGCTGAGGCAAGAGAATCGCCTAAGCCCAAGAGCTGGACGTTGCTGTGAGCTGTCGTGGCACAGCACTCTACCAAGGGCAAAAAATGAGACTCTGTCTCAAAAAAAAAAAAAAAAAAAAAAGAAGAAAAAAAATCGCTGGGCATGGCTCAGTACCCATAGCTCAGTGGTTAGGGTGCCAGCCAGCCACATACACCAAGGCAGGCGGGTTCAAACCCGGCCCAGGCCTGCTAAATAATAACGACAATTGCAACAGCAACAACAAAAATAGGCTCAAAAAAAGAAAAAAAACAGGTTCACAGGCCCAGCACCCATAGGTCAGTGAGTAGGGCACCAGCCACATACACTGAGGCTAGCAGTTTCCAGCCCCACCCAGGTCAGCTAAACAACAATGACAACTGTAACCAAAAATAGCCAGGTGTTGTGGCAAGCACCCATAGTCCCAGCTACCTGGGAGGCTGAGGCAAGAGAATCATGTAAGCCCAAGAGTTTAAGGTTGCTGTGAGCTGTGACACCACAGCATTCTACCAACAGTAGTGAGACTGTCTAAAAAAATATATATATATATAGCTAGGAGTTGTAGCAGGTGCCTGTAGTCCCAGCGACCTGGGAGGCTGAGGCAAGAGAATCCTTAAGCCCTAGAGTTTGAAGTTGCTGTGAGCTATGATGCCATATCACTCTACAGAGGGTGACATAACAAGACTCTATAGCAAAAAAAAAAAAAAAAATTCACTGGGCATGGTGGTGCATGCCTGTAGTCTCAGCTTCTCAGGAGGCTGAGATGAAAAGATCGCTTAAGCCCAGCAATTCAAGGTTTGAATCACAGTGAGCTATGATCAAGCTACCACACTGTAGTCTGGGGCAACAGAATGAGACTTTGCCTAAAAAAAAAAAAAGAAAGAAAAGAAAAGAAAACATAAAAAAAAACTTAGAAACAAATGCGACTAACATTACAAAAAAAAAGTGAAAAAAAGGTGATCATTTTAACGAGCAGAAACAGGAAAAAAAAAGCACTTAAAAATTCGCCCTTTCATAATTTTAAGGCTTAGTGAACTATGAAAAGATGTCACATAAGAAAAACTTAGAAGGCTCGGCGCCCGTGGCTCAACAGGCTAAGGCGCCAGCCACATATACCTGAGCTGGCGGGTTCAAATCCAGCCTGGGCCCTCCAAACAACAATGATGACTGCAACCAAAAAATAGCTGGGCATTGTAGCGGGCACCTGTAGTCCCAGCTACTTGGGAGGCAGAGGCAAGAGACTCACTTGAGCCCAGGAATTGGAGGTTGCTGTGAGCTGTGATGTCACAGCACTCCATCCAGGGTGACAGCTTGAGGTTCTGTCTCAAAAAAAAAAAAAAAAAGAAAAACTTAGAAATCATTTATCAATTGTATTTCAATAAAGCTTAAGAAAACTAGAAGTCATAAAAATTGGAAAGGGAGACAGTGGCTCTGGCTCATACCTGTAAATCCTAACACTTGAAGACCAAGGCAGGAGGATCCCTTGAGCTCAGGAGTTCAAAACCAGTCTGAGCAAGAGCAAGACCTCACTTCTACTGACAGTAGTTAAGATTAGCTGGGCATTGTGGCAGGCACCTACTTGGGAGCCTGAGACAGGAGGATCACTTGAACCAAGGAGTTTGAGTTGCTGTTTGCTAGGCTGACACCATGGCACTCTAGCCTTGGGTGTCAAAGTGAGACTCTGTCTCAAAAATATAAACTGCAGGCTCGGCACCTGTGGCTCAACGGGCTAAGGCGCCAGCCACGTACACCTGAGCTGGCAACAACAATGACAGCTGCAACCAAAAAATGGCCGGGCGTTGTGGCGGGCACCTGTAGTCCCAGCTACTTGGGAGGCAGAGGCAGGAGACTTGCTTGAGCCCAGGAGTTGGAGGTTGCTGTGAGCTGTGATGCCACAGCACTCTATCCAGGGTGACAGCTTGAGGCTCTGTCTCAAAAAAAAAAAAATATATAAACTGCAAAAGGAGAAGTAAAATTGTTACTTGCAGATAATACGCTTATGTACACAGAAAACCCACTGCAACCTACTGAAAAAAACTACTACAACAATAAGTGAATTAATTCCAAAGTTACAAGATAAAAATAAAGTTAGTAAAAAAAATCAATGGTATTTTCACATTCTAGCCATAAATACTGGAAAACAAATTTTTTAAAAAATGCTTTTGAAAGCAAAGAAACTAAGTAATCTAACAAAATCTAACAAAAAATACATAAGACTCTATACTGAAAAACTACAACTCTGCTAAGAGAAAATAAAGAACTAAATAAGGAAGTACATCATGCTCCAGGATTTTAGTGCTTAATATTGATAAGCTGCTCATGCTCCCAAATGACCTACAGATTCAATACAATCTCAAACAAAATCCACCAAGAGTCAATTTGTAGAAATTGACAGCCTTATTCTAAAACTGTAAGCTAAAATATTCTTTAAGCAGAAGACAATGTTGGAGAATTTTTACCTTATTTCAAGACTTATTATAAAGTAGTAATCAAGACCATGTGGCACTAGCATAACTTTATAATCAATTAGATCACAGAGCTACAACTGATTTTCAATAAAGACCCCCACAAGGCAATGAACAAAGAAAAGCATTTTCAGTCTCTTCTGTCGGGCAATGAACTGTGGTCTCTCCTCCACTGTTCCATTTCCAGGAGGGACCAGGTTTCTCCGTCACAGCCTCTGTCACCCTGGACCTGGGAGCACTGGAAGATCCACAGGGAGGACAGGACACCATGGAACCCGTAACATTCAGGGATGTGGCCATAGAACTCTTCTCTGGAGGAGTGGGTATGCCTGGATCCTCCTCAACAGATTTTGTATGGGTATGTGATGTTAGAGAACCACAGACATCTGGTCTCCCTGGCTCTTGCTACCTCTAAGCCAAACAAGATCTCCTGTTTGGGGCAAATGCAGGAGCCATGGAATATGAAAAGGCTTGCGACTGTAGTCAAACACCCAGATTCCTGGTAATCTCAGCAGCTGCTTCCTCTCCCTGAACCGTTGCCTCCTTCAGGACATTCAGATTCTTTTGGGAATCTCTTCAGTCTCAAAGGACAGCCACTCTTCAATTTGTTCTCAAAGCTTCTCCCCAAATAGTCAGAAAACCAATCAATTTGTGAGGCAATACTGCATTTTTTTGCCAGGTATTGGGAGATACGGCTTTTGTTCTTGGCAGCTGCTTGGCTATAATGAAGGTGGAGTAGATAATAAGTCCATATTTTGATGTGTTATCATTTGTCTTCAGGGCTCTGGAAACTTAGTCCCTTTGCTGGGCCCTGGGAATCACTCAGACACCAGGACTGACCATCACGTAATGCATTTTCTATGAAAATTTTTACATCATTTTACAATACATGTCAATGATTCAAAATTCCTGCTCCCTGTGAGTGCAGAGTCACAGTGGAACATTGTAGTTATACAGAAAAAATATTTAATGGTACATCAGTGTTGCATAAAGAGTTTTATGGGTAAATGTTTCTTTTATTCTTGTTTTGCAATACTGCATTACTGCGTTTCTTTTAGGAATTATGTTTCCCGACATCAGTTTATTGTATTTTTGGTTTTACCTATTTATCATAATTTTAAATAAGTATTTACAACTTTGTATATACACCTGCAAATAATGTAGCGTTTAATTTAAACGTGGATCAGGCATAGATCTACCACAAATTATATATATTTGTCTCTATAAATATTAAGCCAACTTTGTTCATGGTTTATCTTGTATTTCTTCTATTGGAGAAATGCCAATATTGTTTTACCCTACATAGGTGAGTAATCATGGCAATAGTCTCAATTTCAACACGTGCTTATTGATGAACCTGTATTTTCTTTAAAAACTGTGGATTTGGGGCGGCGCCTGTGGCTCAGTATGCAGGGCGCCAGCCCCATATACCAAGGGTGGCAGTTTCAGCCCCCAGTTTCAGCTCCAGCCAAACTGCCACGAAAAAATAGCCAGGCATTGTGGCGGGCGCCTGTAGTCCCAGCTACTCAGGAAGCCTGACACAAGGGAATCGCCTAAGCCCAGGAGTTGGTGGTTGCTGTGAGCTGTGTGACGCCACGGCACTCTACCAGGAGTTGGTGGTTGCTGTGAGCTGTGTGACGCCACGGCACTCTACCATGGGCTATTGGGTGAGACTCTGTCTCTAAAAAAAAAAAAAAAAAAAAAAAAACCTGGCTCGGCGCCTGTGGCTCAGCGGGCTAAGGTGCCAGCCACGTACACCTGAGCTGGCGGGTTCGAATCCAACCTGGGCCCGCCAAACAACAATGACGGCTGCAACCAAAAAATGGCCGGGTGTTGTGGCGGGCGCCTGTAGTCCCAGCTACTTGGGAGACTGAGGCAGGAGACTCGCTTGAGCCCAGGAATTGGAGGTTGCTGTGAGCTGTGATGCCACAGCACTCTATCCAGGGTGACAGCTTGAGGCTTTGTCTCAAAAAAAAAAAAAGAAAAAAACTTTGGATTTGAAGGTAATTTTAGAAAGCTTTTAAATCTTTTAATTATCACTTTTTACATTTTTAATTGATCTAATATATAAATATAAAATTCACCACCTTTGAGAATGAAAAGCCACCAGCCTTTTTAATTGTAAATGTCAGTAGTGTTAGGTAGAGTATTTTATGCAAAGGTATATATCTTATGCAATAGGTATATATTTTATGCAAAGGCTCTAAAACTTTTACATATTGCAGACTAAAACTCAATACCCATTAGAAACCTACCTGTTTCACTCTCTTTCCAGACCTTGACAAAGATGTTTGTACTTTTCTGGTTTTTTGAGTTTGGATCCTTAAAATGTCTCATATAAATGGACTTATAAACTGTCACTTTGTTACTAATTTCAGTTAACATAATTCTCAAAGTTTGTCCTTATCATTGGCTGTGACTAGAGTTTCCTTTTTTTAAGCAGAATAATAGACTACTATATGCACATGCTATGTATTTGTTTCTTCTTTTAGCTTTTATGACTAATGCCACAATGGACAGGGGTATACAAATGTCAATTCCAGGCCCTATGCTGCATATTTTGGATACATACTCGAAGTAGGATTGTTATCTCATATGATAATTTTGAGGAACCTCCATACTGTTATTCATAGGAGATACACCATTTTTCTCATCAAAGGTACCAATTTCTCCAAATCCTCAACACCTTTATTTTCGCTCTGTTTTATTGTAGTCATTTTAATAGGTGTGTGGCAATATCTTACTGTGGTTTTTCTTTTCATTTTTCTAACAGTTAGTCATTTTGAGCACCCTTTTAAATGTTTGTTGCCCATTTATATACTTTTTTGTTTTTGGGTAAATGTCAGCATAATCCTTACCAAAAAAAAAAGAAAAGAAAGAAAAAGCATTTTCAACAATGGTGCCAGAATTTAATATATATATGAAAAAACAATCCTTTGGAATTGATTTTAGTATCATAAGGTTACTCCATCATAATAAGTGTTCATAAAATAATACTTACATTTTTTATTTTAATGTTTCCCCAATCATCATCCTGTTTCAAAGAGAAACAAAAAACATTTAACCATCTCTGCACAATTTGAATATAATCTAATAATCAACTAATTTTAAGCTACTTCAAAATAGAATAAAATGTATTCTATATGCAGATTTTATTTATAATTACTATAAAAAAAATTTTAAACACATGCAGTCCTAAAACCACTATGTCTAACAATCACTGAAACTACATACGATAACACAATCTAAAAGATAGTAAACTTGCCAGCACCAAGTACTAAAAAGTGCTTATAGGGGCGGCGCCTGTGGCTCAAGGAGTAGGGTGCCGGCCCCATATACCGGAGGTGGCGAGTTCAAACACAGCCCCGGCCAAAAAAAAAAAAAAGTGCTTATAGTACAGAAAATACTTTTAGCAAGTACAAATAAACACTTGACTGATGACAAATGGCAGATCCTTTCTGCATGTCTGTAACCAGCAAAGCTAATTTATAACTAGCTCATATTACAAGAATAAACAGTAATTGATGGAATAAGGGCTACATCCAAACTAGGAGACTCTTGAGAATGCAAGTGCTGTTAAAAATTATACCAGACCCTTGAGAATACAAGTGTTATTAAATCATACCAGAAGAGCAGATCAGGCTTCCCAAAGCAACTCTTAGTAATATCTGCATATCCAAAACTGCTTCCAGTTCTAAGTGTCACAACTATAAAGCAATTAACAAATTTCACAACTATGAGGCAATTAACAAAATTCAAGATTTTTTTTTTTAAATGCTACCCTTGGTCCACAGATTTTTCTTTCTTTCTTTTTTTTTTTTTTTTTTTTTTTGTGACTATTTATAACCCTTGGTAGATAGTTCCAAGGTGTCACAGAGCTCACAGCAACCTCCAGCACTTGGGCTTAGGGGATTCTCTTCCCTCAGCCTCCCGAGTAGCTAGGACTATAGGTGCCTGCCACAATGCCCAGTTATTTTTTTGTTGCAGTCTGGCACTGGTGGGGTTCAAACCAGCCACCCTCGGTATATGGGGCCGGCGCTCTACTCACTGAGCCACAGGTACCGCCTGGTCCACAGATATTTTAACTTACTGTAGCTAAGCCTTCACTTTCACAGGATAAAGTCAGTTCCATATTACTTTTTACAGAGGGTACCAGGTATTCAATATTCTTGTCCCCCCTACCCCCCCCACCACACACACTGATATCACTAATTCTCCCTTTGACTCTGCTTTAAGGTCAAACAGTAACTTCCTAATGGCCCTTCTCAATGAAGGGCTATTAATGCTAATCATAAAGAATAATAACTATAAATGTGCCCTTAGATCACTGACTCAAGGTCACACAAAGTTGGAAACTGAACTCAGATCTGCTTGACTTGTGAACTGCACACTCTTTTGGTGCCTCACTGTTTTTACTTAAACCTCTCTAGTGTTCAGTTTCCTTATTTATAAAATATGAATAAAACATACATCAGCAATCATGATCTCATTTAATTACCATTTTTCTTTTCCTTTTTTTTTTTTTTTTTTTTAAAGAGACAGAGTCTCACTTTGTTGACCTCAGTAGAGCACTGTGGCAAAACAGCTAACAGCAACCTCCAGCTCTCGGGCTTAGGTGATTCTCTTGCCTCAGCCTCCTGAGTAGCTGGGACTACAGGCACCCACTACAATGCCCGGCTACTTTTTTGCTGCAGTTTGGTCATGGCTAGGTTTGAACCTGCCACCCTCAGTATATGGGGCCAGCACCCTACTCACTGAGCCACAGGCGCCGCCCAATTACCATTTTTCTATAATTACCCACAGTAAACTAGCACATCATTCCAGGAAAATCAAGTTATCAAGTTCACTAAAGGCCAAAGGCTCAAACTACAACTTATGGGAATAAATAAGTTTTCTTACCAACATGTGTTTTACTGCCCAGCAGACAGGGTAGCCACTCCATCTCTCTAAACTAATTACAGCTTGTTAGCATTTTATATCTAACCACTAAAGAAAATACTTTTAAAATTATATTCATATATGCTGGGTGCCCATAGTTCAGTGGTTAGGGCACCGGCCACATGCTCCAGAGCTGGTGGGTTCAAATCCAGCCCAAGCCTTCTAAACAAATAAAAAAAAAAAAAAAAATAGCCAGGTGTTGTGGCGGGCAACTGTAGTCCCAGTTACTTGGGAGGCTGAAGCAAGAGAATCGCTTACGTCCAAGAGTTCGAGGTTGCTGTGAGCTGTGACGCCACCGTGCTCTATCGAAGGTGATAAAGTCAAACTGTCTCAATTAAAAAAAAATTATATTCATATAGTATTATAAACAATAAAGTACAATAACTTCTCATCTTTCTGTGGCTCTTTATCAACGATGATGATAAGCATGGACTCAAATATAGTCATCCCAAAGGAAGTAAAATTTTTAAAAAATTAGGATTCCTCTATTTTTAAACAAAAGATTTTTGTCTCTCATCTCCAGGTAGGAGTTAAAATGTTCGATAATAATTAAGAGAAAGGGTATCTTCTTTTCATGAGTAAAATGCAATGATAGACAAAAGGAAAAAATTAAGTT
This sequence comes from Arctocebus calabarensis, assembly GCA_963573935.1. Taxonomy (NCBI): domain Eukaryota; kingdom Metazoa; phylum Chordata; class Mammalia; order Primates; family Lorisidae; genus Arctocebus; species Arctocebus calabarensis. The sequence continues at coordinate 8,701 of CAUYON010046771.1, forward strand.
GTTCAGTATTCCAGAACCGGAGCTTTGGTAAAGATGTTTTAAAGGGCTTTGAATTTCAACATTCAAATATGTGTAAAAAAATACATTCTATAGTAGTTAAAAAAAAAAAAAATCCACTTGTCTTGTTCCATATTTTTAAAAAGGGATAAAAATTTCCCTCCCTTTAACAGAAGATCACTAGGGAAATACAAATAGATTTTATATTAGTCTTAAAAAATAAATATTTTTCATATATCTTTACAGGAAAAAAAGTTCAAACCATACAGATAACTGTAAAATGTCACATTTTCCTGACCCCCAGACACATCCACTGATACCAAACATTTTATTTATTTATTTATTTTTTTGAGACAGAGCCTCAAGCTATCACCCTGGATAGAGTGCGATGGCATCACAGCTCATAGCAACCTCCAATTCCTGGGCTCAAGCGAGTCTCCTGCCTCCGCCTCCCAAGTAACTGGGACCACAGGCGCCCGCCACAATGCCAGACCATTTTTTTTTTTTTTTTAATTGCAGCCGTTGTTTTGGCAGGCCCAGGATGGATTCGAACCCTCCAGCTCAGGTGTACGTGGCTGGTGCCTTAGACCGTTTAGCCACAGGCACCGAGCCAATACCACACATTTTAAAGGAAAATTTTAAATGAAGCTTTTATATATTCTATAGTGTTTTATCAAATGACTATAATGTTCTCCCCTTCTGCTAAGATGAAAAAGATAGTTTTAATCTCATAAACTAAAGACTCTGGCCATATGAAAAATACCTCAAAATGCTACATAAAACACTAAACACATTATCTGGTATTAATTCACTAATAACATAACACTGCCAAATGAAAATATGGCTGTATTTTACCTTCAAAGTTCCTCCTTTCACCATAACTTTCTGTCTGGCCGGCTGGACTCCAGTCAGTGCAAAAAGCTGAGCCTTGAACACCATTGGAGGTTCTTCAGTATTTAATTCTACACCTTCAAATTTCTCCTTTCCCCATTTTACAGTAACTGCAACAAAAATCACAATTTATTGTCATTTATAAGATAACAAAACTTAAGATTCAGAAGACCCTTAGAGATCAGCTATTAGACTAGTTCTCGAGAGTCCAAGTGTGTCATTCATCGTTCCATGCCCATAATACCTATTCAACGATGACACACATGTAGTAGGCCTGGAATAAAATTTTCATCAATCTAATCTAACAGGCAGCGCCTGTGGTTAAGTGGGTAGGGCGCCAGCCCCATATAACGAGGGTGGCGGGTTCAAACCTGGCCCTGGCCAAACTGCAACAAAAAAATAGCCGGGCGTTGTGGCGGGCGCCTGTAGTCCCAGCTGCTCAGGAGGCTGAGGCAAGAGAATCACCTAAGCCCAGGAGTTGGAGGTTGCTGTGAGCTGTGTGACGCCACGGCATTCTACCGAGGGCGAAAAAGTGAGACTTTGTCTCTACAAAAAAAAAAATCTAATCTAACTTCTCTCACTTGATAAATAAGGAAATTGAGACTTTAAAAAAGTTGATCTGGGCCAGGCACAGTGGCTCACACCTGTAATACTAGTAGTCTGGAGGGCTGAGGCAGGTGGATTGCTTGAGCTCACGCATTCGAGACCAGCCTGAACAAAAAAGCAAAACCCTGTCTCTACTAAAAATAAAAAAAACTTAAGTAAGAGATCACTTGAGCCAGGTCAGAAGCTGCTGTGAGCTATGACACCACAGCACTCTACCATCAGCAACAGCATGAGACTCTGTCTCAAATTTTTAAAAAGTTGATTTGTTTGTTAATGTCACAAAACTGGTTCGTAAATATACAAGTCTTCTGCATCTTACTCCAATCTCTGCAAAATGATGATCATGCGATTACACCAAACTATTTCCCAGAATATGGTTCACATCCTTCACAATGTGTTTAATTATTGTATTCATTTACAGAGTCTCACTCTGTCACCCTGGCTAGAGTGTTAGGGTGTCATCATAGCTCACAGCAACCTCAAACTCTTGGGCTCAAGACATCCTCTTGGCCCAGTCTCCCGAGTAGCTGGCATTACAGGCGCCTGCCGTGACTCCCAGCTAGTTTTTCTACTACTTAGTAGAGAGGTCTTGCACTTTCTTTTAAAGCAATCCTCTCTCCTCAGCCTTCCAAAGGGCTTGTTTATAGGCATGAGCACAGGTGTGAGCCACCAAGAGCAGCCCACAATGAGTTTAATTAAAGAATCTTTCAAATCAGTACAAGCTACAGGAAGAAGAGAGAGGGAGAAAAGTCAGAAACATAGTTTAAGAGAAGAAAAAAAAATTCTTGGAAGGCCCAGGAGTAGTGGCTGGTACTCATAATCCAAACACTTCGGAAGGCTGAAACAGGAAGACTGAGGGTAGGAGTTTGAGACCAGCCTAGACACCATGGAGGGACCCTGTCTCTATAAAAATAAAGAAATGAAATTTTAAAATTCTTGAAAAAATAAATAGGTTAAGGAATACAGATTCTGAATCACAAGAAAAGCATGGAAGAATTGTAAAGTGGCATGCCTGAACAAGAGTTGCTCAAACATTAAGAAGAATCCAAAAGTATAGCTAAATCACTGAAAAAACATAGAAATCTACCTTTTCCTCAGATGCCATCAAAGCACTCATTCCTTCCAAGGATGTGAGAACTCACATGAGGCTCTCACTTCATCAGGCAACTAGTACCGCACCCACCGGTGCCAACAATGTACTTGCCTGCACCATGACCTCTGTCTCTGCATTTGGATGCATTTGCTTGGCCCTCATTCTGCAAGAGGATGAGGTGACCATCAGAGAAGAGAAGATCAATGCCCTCATTAAACGCTGAACCCTTTTGGCCTGGCTTATTCACAAAGGCCCTGGCCAATGTCAACATCAGGAGCCTCATATGCAACGCTGGGGCTGACGGACCTATTCCAGCAGCTGGTGCTGCCCCAGCAGGACGTCCTGCTCCTCCACTGCTGCTGCAAAGCTGGGGAGTCTGATGGGAACATGGACTTTGGTCTTTTTGACTAAATCTCTTTTATAACACAGTCAATAAAAAGCTGAACTCTTAAAATATATAAACAGAAATCCTACTTCACAGTCATTAAGATACTTATTGTAGGCTCGGGACCTGTGGCTCAACAAGCTAAGGCATCAGCCACGTACACCTAAGCTGGCAGGTTCGAATCCACCCCGGGCCCGCCAAACAACAATGACGGCTGCAACCAAAAAATGGCCAGGCGTTGTGGCGGGCGCCTGTAGTCCCAGCTACTTGGGAGGCAGAGGCAGGAGACTCGCTTGAGCCCAGGATTTGGAG
>CAUYON010046773.1:0-19666 GCA_963573935.1 Arctocebus calabarensis
TTATATAGTGATCAAGAAAATGCCATGAAGGCTATCTGTAACAGTACGATCAAAACATTTCTGAATGTATATGAATCGTGCCCTGTGATTGCACCAATGTACAGAATTATGATTCAATAAAATTATAAAAAAAAAAAACAAGGGATGTGATTGATCATTTAATCATTTTTCTGCTTGTAGCCATACTTGTATCTTTGAAATTTGGTTTGTTTGTGGCTAAGGTGTGGGGAAAGGGCAGGGCCTCTCTTCCTGGAGGACTGTGTTCCATGGCGGGCACACCCAACTAGGCCAAAATATTCAGGAATCCAGTCTTGCAGGGAGAGGCTAACCAAGACCAATGAGGAACTTCCACAGGAGGATTTATTACTGAAAAGGAGTTCTCATAGACTGTTTGAAAGTGCTGACGGTGGAGCCTAACTTCTTGAGTTTGAAACCTGGTTTGCCACTATCACGTAACCATTCTGTGACTCAGTTTCCTCACATATAATAGAGGTGTTAATAATTCTACTTTAGAAGGTTATTGTGAGACTTGAATGGGTACATATATGTAAAATGCCCAAGACAGACTCTTGTTTCTAAAACGATGGTATAGGCATAGCTTTTCTTTTCATATACTCCAAGTAAAATTAAAATCCCTGGGAATGACATAAAAGCAATGTACAAAGATTATGAAAGGAGAAGAGAAGAAGGCAGACTGACCAGGGACTTTGAGACATGAGTAATGAATGACATAGTAGTGACTTCTGTGAGTTTTCTTTTTGCCTCATAATCCAGATTTGGAACAGAAGAAACCAGCGCAGACAAAACAAGTCTCTAACAAAAACCTGATTTCTTCAGTCAAAATAAAAAAGAAGAAGAAGACAGGAAGAAAAAAGAAAAAAGCACTCTAGCCTGGAAGGACTGACAAAAACTTTTAGATGATAATCACGCCATTCCCGCCAAACACCACAGAAAGAACATCAGCCTCACTTCTACCCACACCAGTACATGCTGAGTGGGGAAGCCAGACTTCTGCCCTCACAGAGCTGTAAGGAGGTTTCCCAGCCCAGTCTCACAGAAGGCCAATAGGGAGGTAGAACTTTCATCTCTATCACTGGTATTGAGACTCACTGCCTTATCCCACCACGATGTCTGTGGAGACCGTGTGGACAGCTGGGCTTGAACCTTCATCTGGCAGTATCAAGATGCCCCTTGTTCGGGTATTTTCAGAACTTAGATCATTTCTTCTGAAATGTTGCTTAGTGGAGAGTAAGGATGTTCATTGCTGTCCAGGGTAAGAAGGACACCAATTCTGTGATGTCATTGGACACCATGCAGGGAGCTAGAACACCAATCCTTGCCCAACACTTGCCCACATCCACACATGTCAGTAGAGGGCAAGATGCAAAATTGGACTTTTCCCTCTGACAGGCAGTAATAAGTTGATACCTAACCCCCCTTTCCCTCCCAGAGCAGTACTAGAAAAGCCAACTAAACACAACACTTGAATAACTTCTAAAGTTTCATAACATAAGACAATAATGTCTGGTTTCAATTGAAAATCACTTATCATACCAAGGATATGGAAGCTATCAAGAGGAATGAGAGAAGGGAAAGGGTATCATTAGATGCCTACACCAAGATGGCAGAGATGTTAAAATTTTATCTGACAAAGAGTTTAAAGCAGCCACAATAAAAAATACTTCAGTAAGCAGTGCAGACACATTTGAAACATTTTTTTTTTTTTGTAATAAGGAGCCTCAGCAAAGAAATGTGAGATTAAAAGAAACAACCCATATGTAAGTTTCAGTACTGAAAAATACAATAATCAAAAGAAAAAGCTCAGTGGATGAGCTCAACAGCAGAGTGGAGAAGGCAGAGGAAAGAATCAGTGAAAATGAAGATGGCACAATAGAAATTACTTAATCCAGGGGCGGCACCTATGTCTCAGTGGGGTAGGGCGCTGGCCCCATATCCTGGAGGTGGCAGGTTCAAACCCAGCCCCAGCCAAAAACTAAAACAAAACAAAACAAAAAACAGAAATTACTTAATCCAAAAACCAGTAAATACACTGGAATAAATGAGCAAACTCAGGGACATGTCAGCCTATAACAAGAAAATTTAACATTCAAGTCATCACAGGTCCTGTAAGGAGAAAGAGAAAGAAGGTGGGCTCAAAAGTACTCAAAGAAATAATGGCTAAATTGCTCTTCCCCCAAAATTTGGTCAAAGACCTAAATCTACAGATTTAAGAACTTGTGTGAAATCCACACAAAATAAACCCCCCAAAATAAATGTCAAGCACGCCATAATTATACTAACAAACAGTAAAGAATAAAAGACCTTAGAAACTACCAAAAAAAATGACATCTTAATTATGGGTGAAAAGGATTTCTTATCAAAAACAATGGAAGCCAGGAGGAAATGATGCAATAATTTTCATTTGTTGGTAGGATTGTCAACTTGGAACTCAATATTCAGCAAAAATATCTTTTAGGAATGAAGGAGAAACCAAGATATTGTCAAAGGAAGAAAAATAATTGAATTTATTGCCAGCAGGAATCTTGTAGAAAATGGCTAACAGAAGTTCTCTAAAAAGAAAGAAAATGATAAAAGACAGAACTTTGGACCATCAAAAAGAAACAGAGAATATGGTAGGTGAATGTGTGGTTAAATGCAGCAGCCTTTTCTTTTCCTCCTGAATTTTCTATATATATTTTACAGTCGAAGCAAAAACTATAGCACTATTTTTAGATCTCTAAGTATTCTCCAAATATCTTTCCAAAAGGAATGTACTAGTTTGCATTCCCACCAACATTATAGAAGTGTTCCTCTTTCTCCACATCCACGCCAACATCTCTGGTTTTGGGATTTTGTTATGTGGGCTAATCTTACTGGGGTTAGATGATATCTCAAAGTAGTTTTGATTTGCATTTCTCTTATACCAATTTTCTTAAGTGTTCTGATCATGAAAGGATGCTGGATATTATCAAAAGCTTTTTCTGCATCAATTGAGAGAATAATATGGTGTTTGTTTTTTATTTTGTTTATGTGCTGAATTATATTTATATTTACGTATACTGAACCAACCTTGAGACCCTGAGATAAAACCCACTTGGTCATGGTGTATAATTTGTTTGATGTATTACTGGATTCTGTTTGCTAGGATCTTGTTGAATATTTTTGCATCAATATTCATTAGCAGGGGTGCTGCCTGTGGCTCAAAGGAGTAGGGCTCTGGCCCCATATGCTGGAGGTGGCAGGTTCAAACCCAGCCCCAGTCAAAAACTGCAAAAAAACAAATATTCATTAGTGATATTAGTCTGTATTTTTTTTTTTCTTATTGGATCTTTTCCTGGTTTGGGGATCAAGGTGATGTTTGCTTCATAGAATGTGTTGGGTAGTATTCCTTCTTTTTGTATATTTTGGAAAAGGTTAAGTTATATAGGTACTCGTTATTTTTTAAAGGTTTGGTAGAATTCTGATGTGAAGCCATCTGGGCCCAGGCTTTTCTCTTTAGGGAGATTTTGTATAGTTGATGCTATTTCAGAACTTGATATGGGCCTGTTCAACGTTTCCACTTCATTCTGGCAAAGTCTAGGAAGGTGGCATGCTTCCAAGTATTGGTCTATTTCCTTCAAATTTTTGTTTTTCTGAGAATAGAGTTTCTTGTAATATTCATTAAGGATTTTTTGAATTTCTGAGAAGCCTGTTGTTATTTTGTCTTCTGATTGATGAAATTAGAGATTTTACTCTTTGCCTGGCTATTTTGTGTTGCAGTTATCATTGTTGTTTTAGCTGGCCTGGGCCAGATTCAGACCCACCAGCTTCAGTGTATTTGGCTGGTACCATAACCACTGTTCTACTAGTGCCAATCCATGAACATTTGTTTATAGGTTTTTCTTTTATATTTAGGTGTATGATCCATGTTGTGTTAATTTAATATATGCTTATGTGGTATATGGTGTGAAGTGAGGATCCAACTTCATATTTTTGTATGTGGATGTCCATTTATCCCAGCACTATTTGTTGAAAAGTCTATTATTTCTCCCATTGAATTACCTTAGTGTCTTTGTCAAAAACTGGTTGACCACCAATGTAAGGAGTTATTTCTGGACTCTTAATTAGGTTTCATTAATTTATGTCTATTCTTATTCTATTACAACACTATCTTGATTACTATAAGTACATTTTGAAACAGGGATGGTACATCCTCTGACTTTGTTCTTTTTCAAAATTGTTTTGATTAGGGGAGACAAGAGGGGGATTGGTGTGCTCCCACTTAATGGGCAAGATGTAGAGGTATATGGCACACCTCCTAGGGGTGGGACACAACTACAACAGTGACTATACCTAACAAATGCAAACATTACAATCTAATTCTTTGTACCCTCAAATTAACCTGAAATAAAAAAAAAAAACTGTTTTGGTTATTCTGTACCCTGTGGATTTCCATGTAAATTTTAAAATGATTTATTAACATCTATACAGAAGCCTGCTGAGATTTTGATGGAGGTTGCATCAAATTTATAGATCAATTTTTGGAAATATTGCCATCTTAACAATATTGCATCTTCTCAGAAATATCTCTCCATTTATATAGCTCTTTACAATTTCTTTTGGTAATGCTTTATAGTTTTCAATGCACAAGTTTAACATTTTTTTGGGAAAATTTATTCCTCAGTATTTTTATTCTTTTTGAGGCTATTATAAACCAAATTGAATTCTTTTTTTTTTTTTTTTGAGACAGAGCCTCAAGCCATCACCCTGGATAGAGTGCCATGGCATCACAGCTCATGGCAACCTCCAATTCCTGGGGTCAAGCGAGTCTCTTGCCTCTGCCTCCCAAGTAGCTGGGACTACAGGCACCCGCCACAATGCCCGGCCATTTTTTGGTTGCAGCCGTCATTGTTGTTTGGTGGGCCCAGGCTGGATTCGAACCCGCAGCTCAGGTGTACGTGGCTGGTGCCTTATCCTGTTGAGCCACAGGCGCCAAGCCCCAAATTGAATTCTTAATATCATTTTCAGATTGTTCATTGCTTGTATATACAAAGCCAGTTTCTGTTTATGTATTGCTCTTCTATCCTTCTACCTTGCTGAACTCATTTATTAGTTCTAATAGTTTTTCATGGGTTCCTTAGGATTTTCCACATACAGGATCATGTTAACTGTAAGTAAAGACACTTTTCTCTTTTTAAGTGTAAATTCTTTATATTTCTTCTTCTTGCCTCATTGCACTGAATAGAACAGTATGATATGGCATAGAATTGGCAAGAACAGACTCCTTTATCTTGTCCCTGGTCTGAAAGGAAAATATTCAGTCTTTCATCATTTGGTATGATTATTATGATGTTAGCGGTAGGTTTTTCATAGGTAATATTTATCAGGTTGAAGAAGTTCCCTTCAATTTCTTGTTTGTTTTTGTTTTCTATTCTTTTGTTTTTTCACCATGAATGTATGTTGGATTTTGCCTAATGTTTTTTTCTACATCTGTCTAGATTAGTGGTTCTCAACCTGTGGTTCACGACCCCTTTGTAACAATGAAAATACATTACGGTATTAGGAAGGTTGAGCACCACTGATCTAGATGATAATGTGTGGTGTGTTTTTTTCCATTTTTTCTCTTAATATAGTGTATTACATTAATTGCTTTTCCTATGTTGAACTGACCTTACAATCTTTGGATAAATACCACTCAGTCACAGTGTATAATCTTTTTTTGTTATTAGATGAATTTACTAGTATTTGGTTGAGGATTTTTCTTTCTGCATTCATGAGGGATGTTGCCTTATATTTTTCTGGTGATATCTTTATCTGGTTTTGGTATCATGGTAATATTGGTCACGTAGAATGAGTTTATAAATACCTCTATTTTCTTGAAAAGTTTGTGTAGAATTGGTATTTATTTCTTCTTCAAAAATTTGATAGAATTAATCAATGAAATCATTTGAGTCAGGCTGAATTTTAGTGGGATTTGTACATTTATCAATATTGGTAGAAATAAAGAAAAAAGAAAATAGCAATTGCTTTGGTCTTTAAAACAATGGTTATACATATATAGAAATTTTCATTGTATTGTGATTTTGAAATATACATATAAACCTCACCTCTAAAAGTGAATATACTATCTGTCTAAAACAAATGTAAAGCCAAGATAGAAGAGAAAAAGAAACAGTCTTCCAGTACTCAAAGTAGATGCCCATTGTCCATGCTTTTATTCAATAGGAAAGCACCATAGATTTCTATGGAGAGTCTATTTGCCCTTACAGAACATAACATGCTAACAGGTTGGGATATCTGGGGTTCCATTTTATGTTTGATTAGAAGTCTCAATTTATTATGAAGTGTTCTAAAGTTTGATTTCAGGGGACTTCAGTGACCATAAAGTATTTCATGTACATCTGACATTGAAGAAGAATGCTTAGAAACTATAAAGAAGAGAAAAGAATCCCCAAATCAAAACAGTCTGAGGCCATTTATTTTAAGAGCAGATAACTCTAACTACCTCAATTGCCTTTATAGGCATAGTGCTATAATAGATGTTGATAACAATAAACTGGAGACACCTAGAAAAGAGTAAATTATGATCTTAGATAAACTGCCAGTTATTTGGAAAACCCAAAAAGATTCATCTACTTGGGATTCTATATGGCTGGGGATTTTCTAGATTCCTAATTTACAGAGTGATGACTTGGCTGAGATTGGCTGGCATTGCAGTTGAAATTTACATTCCCCTTTCTTGATAATGTATCAGATGGATTGAGATTGGGGGCTATATTAGTTTGCTATGGTTGCCATAACAAAATACCAGAGACTGTGTGGCTTAAATGACAGAAATATTGTGTTCTCACAGTTATGGAGGTTGGAAGTCGGAAGACCAAGCTGTAGGAAGGGTTGTTTTCTGCTGATGGCCTCCTTATTGTGTGTTCACATGATCTTTTTTCTGCTTTCTCACATTTGTGCTGTGTCCACATTTTCTTTTCTTATAAAGTCGTGTTGGATTGAGTCCTGCCGTAATAGTGTCAATTCACCTTCCTCACCTCTTTATAGGCCCTATCTCCAAACATTCTGTGGTACTGAGGGTTAGGACTTCAACATATGAACTTGGCGATGGTAGCGGCGGACCAAAATTCAGCCGACAATAGCAGCTGATTGGTAGTGGGAGAGATCATAAATGGAACATGAGAGAAGAAACATCTAACAAAATATTCAACTGTAATCTTGGAGACTGTAAAGATCTACACTGGCCTGTGACTTTCTAGACTGAGACCTCATAGCAACCCTCTGATTCTGATTCAACATGGAGGCAGTTCCCCTCTTCCCGCATGGAAATATAAATATACATAAAGCATGGGGTGAGAGACATGGGACTGCACTGACTGCAAAGAAAGGGCTGTTTGAAGGAGGCCAGAGGGTGTGCTCGGTGCTCCATTGCCTAACTCCTAAGTGGTACTGTGAAAAATGTTACTTTTTCTGTCTTGCAGCCGAACTGGGAGACTTTCATGAAGAAACAGATAAGAAGCATCTGACACAAACCCGATACTTACCAAACCAAGACTGTTTAGAGAGTAAGATCATGCACTTTCATCAGAAGCACATGTAAGTACTTTAAATGGCACCTGCTTCCCTGACTAGAAAGCACTAAAGTTGGGGACAGCCTCTTGAAAGCAAGCCCTTAAGCCTGAGAAGCTTTAGGCTCAAGAAAACGCTGAGCTCCTCGTGGAGTTCTCAGGGTGGAAGTGTTATTCTTGCTGCATTTATTAGGCTCATAAATTCTTTCCTTTTTCAGTGGCAGGAGCCCAGCTGAATCTGACATTCTGCTACTGGACCTAGCAAGGAAGCTGGACATGTATGGCATCAGGCCTCACCCTGCCAGTGATGGTGAAGGGATGCAGATTCACCTGGCTGTTGCTCACATGGGAGTACTGGTGTTGCGGGTAACAGCTCTTTCCTTTCAAACCCTTCAGCTTGGGGGCAGGGGGTCATCTCAGATCAAACTTGATTGTTCTTTCCTAAGGTGATTCCACCCCTCAGTCTTCTCACCAGCTGGAAAAGGAAGTAGTTTATCATATTTACTTATAATTGATATCAAATCTATTATATTTACCTGTGGTTGCATGACAAGCATTCATGACAAACTAATAAATATGGTTACCTGTAGGGAATGGATAGATGAGGACAGAAGTAGGAGTGACAGTGGTAGGAGTGACAGTGGTAGGAGTGAGATTTCATAATATATATATATATGTGTGTGTGTGTGTGTGTGTATGTATATATATATATATATATATATTTATTATACCTTTGATTTTTGAGTGATGTGAATAAATTTCCTATTGCACAAACATGAACCAAATAAAAACTAAGCTGTTTGGGCAGACCAGGAAAGCCAAGGAAGTTTAAAAGAGTTAGAAATGGGTATAGGCTGCAGTAATTAAATGGAATATGTGCTAGAGGAGTTTCTATCTGAGCTGGCCAGAAGGCTTGATTATGTGGAAAGCATTTTGCATAATGAGAATGAAGACACTACAGGAGAAACATACAGAGTTAGATGTAAGAGTGTTTTGTGGGAGCTGTGGGAGTATAGGTTGTGTATTCATTATAAACAGGGCAGTGAGATACTGCCAAGAGTTGATGCAGGCAGTGAGAAACTACTAAAGGTGTTTGGACAAATGGAGTGGCAAAAGAAAGAGGACATTTTTTAAAACAGATGAATCTAGAAACACAAGAAAGGGATGAGAAGCTATCACAGTAATCTTGTCCTATTGTGATCTCTCTGTGTGGCTAGAAATTTTCCCTTGGCCCCTTCTTGCTTGCATTCCAGAATAGCCTTGTATTCCACCTGCAATGGCTTGTTTGGCCAAAGCTTCCGCATAGTGTGACACAATCAGTCTGTATAAGAGAAGGGTCAAGCCTGGTCCCATTAATGAAGTGCATTTTTCTATCAGGTTTTCGTTGTCTTACAAACCAAGTTGTGCTAACACATTCTGAAATCGGCCATGTGTTTCATTATAGGGAAATACAAAGATTAATACTTTCAACTGGGCTAAAATCCGCAAATTGAGTTTTAAGAGAAAGCATTTTCTCATCAAACTCCATGCCAACATCTTGGTAAGTAGCTTTTTAATATATATATTTTATTTTGTGTTCACTTGGAATTTTTTTGGTTGTTTCTATAGATGATTTAAATACAAGTGGTTAGAGCTGGCTGGCCCTGAGGGGTGATATGCCTTCTCTTGTGCTTCTACAGAAATCAACCAGAGTTTTAGTCCCATTTTTACTAAGGCAAAACACTAAGAAATATGATTGGCAGTTTAGAATGAAAAAGGTAACAGGAAAATGGGGTGACTGGGCTAAAAGACAAGTTTCCATGGAAAGTATTTTTTAGGGATTTGGTAAGTCAAACAGGAATGGCTCGATCCAGGACCATGGACATATTCATTTGATGTTATCTGCTCCATTTTACAAAATATGTTCACCACTTTCCTTAAGCAAAAATTATTGAACACCTACCATATGACAAAGCCAAGCAGGATGTGGGAGGTAGGTATACATGTAAGCAAGCAATTATTGGGGAAGGCTGTGCTGTATTGGTGAGACAATGGTGCTAGAAAGGAAGTTCCCTTAAGACCATATAAAAATGACAAATGTGAACTTTGGCCTACTGAAGATCTAGCAGTTTGGGCTTCATTCTCTGGATGTTGACTAGATCCAGTGTGATGCTCATGGAGAGCTCCAGGGGCTGCACATAGGAATCCTAAAAGGGGTAAGAAAAGGGGATCAGTGCAGTAGGTTGAAGGGGTGACTGGAAACAAGGCTGTATGGACACATGTGGCCTTTTACCTATGGGGGTATATAGTCTGTCAGGGAATGGGGAAAACATGTACTTTGGGTGTGGAAGGCCAAGCTCTCCTAGACAGATTAGTATAAGCTAAATGAGCAATTCAGAGTACCATAGAACAACACAGCACATAGAGGAAGGAGTGTTTCTAGCTGGTATATTAAAAAGACTCATGTACACATAAACATCCTATAAACCCTTCCATCTGTAAGGAAATCTCCTCCTACCTTCTCTTTCCTGTTGGTCATTTATAACTTCTTGTCACCTTGAACAGATGCCCTTTGATGTTCATTTTAACATAATTTACAACTTCATAAAAACGTTCCTGGCAAAGAAGAGGGAGTGAAAAAGCATTTAAGGTGAAGGGAGTGTGCAGAGCAAAATTTGCTTCTTAGAGAAGGCTCTGTCTGTGAGCAGTAGCCCCGTCTGTTCCTCGGAAGGTTGCCAATCATTAGGTTTTGGTAGGTGTGAAGCCGACAGGGAGCCAAGTGGAAAATCAGAAGGTGCATGGGCTGCTGGACGGATAGTTTAGAAGAGGTTGGGATTTGAAGGCCTTTGATACTCTTGGAGCTTGTGTTGCTTGATGGAAATTGGTTTATACAGGTTCTGTGCAAGGACACCTTGGAGTTCACCATGGCCAGTCGAGATGCCTGCAAGGCTTTCTGGAAGACATGTGTAGAGTACCATGCTTTCTTCAGGCTTTCTGAAGAGCCCAAATCAAAGCCCAAAACCCTACTCTGCAGCAAGGGTTCCAGTTTCCGCTACAGGTAATTGAATTTTGCACACAGGCAAACTATAGACATTGCTTCTTTTCAATAATAACATGGGAGACATAGTTCTTCCAACTCCAGAAGCCATAAAGAATCCATTTCAGTCACATCAAAGATTATTCCCTTTACTGCTTTTCTCTGTGTTGATACACTAAGTCAATGTTTCCTAACTAGGAGTCAGGAGAAGGGGGACACCTTACCTAAGGGGTAGGATCAGAATCTCAGCAAGATGGGGGGATATAGGCAGTTTGAGAATATGTGTTCAATAAACCTGTTTCCATTATATCCAACTTGTGTGCAAGCCATGGAGAGGAAAGCTCAACAGCATTCTTTTGGTGTTAAAAGATAGAACGACAAAGCGCTGGAGGGGATAAAGGATTAAAAAGATTGAGCAATATAGCATGGAGGCTCCTCACTGTAGATCATACCTCAGAGGAATAGAAGAAATGAGGTTGAATTAAGATCTGGTTTTTACCTGAACACACCAGCTTAGACATTTTTTGGAAGAAGTTTTCAGAACTCTTAGCTAAGATAAAAAAAAAAAAAAATCTGGATCAAATGCTTCCACATGAAGGATTTTTCTAATAGTGGAAACTTGCCTTAGTCAAAATTGAGATCTAAAATCCTTACATATTTCTGGTGGAGTCATTCCAGACCGTATTCTACAAACCTCTGCCTTCTTAAACAGACGATACTGAGCATATTTTGCCCTTTTCTTAATGACTTGAGTTATTACAAACATCACTTATTATCTTTTGCAGGCAGCTGTAGTGCAGTGATGGCCTCAGGGTGGGGGAGGCATGTCGGGCCGTGTACTTCAGTGATAAATGGCCCAGACTCTTGAGGTTTTATTATTCTTGTGATTTCTTTTCTGGCTCTTGTGTTTCTCCCAGCAGTAAGCTGGCTTTCTTTACTAGCATATGTCAGATTGGAGCAATCCTCTGCTTCTGTTTAGTTAGCTGTTTTTCTTCTACCATGGATTGAGAAACCAGATAAATAACCTCATTAGAAGTAGTATGTAAAATAAGAGTCAGTTGATTCTGATTTGGAGGCAGAATAAAGGTCTTTGAAAGAAAGTATGTTAGTTTTAAAGCCCTATTTTTTTAGTTGTTTATATAACCCTGTTCAGAAGCATTTTAAAAATGCCTGGCTTCTGAGGAGTTGAGGTTGCTTTCTGCCTGGTCCTTGGCTAAGTAGGTATTGCCATTAATGCAGTGTCCAAAGATTCATGACATATGTCATCCATCCAGACTCTGGATTTTAACAACAACAAAAATGAGGAATTCAAGTTTTAGTAGCCTATTGGCTTATGACTGGAATCAATAATTTTTAGCTTTTCCTTATAATAGTGGAAGAACTCAAAGGCAGCTTTTGGAATACGGGAAAAAAGGGAGGTTGAAGAGCTTGCCATTTGAAAGGTACATGCTTTTGTTTCTCTCATGTTGATTTAAGTTGCATTTAAAGATTTATATGTATCTTGGTATTCACATGAAGGTCATCTTGGTGACTTCTCTGTTTGGGGATTTCAGGAAACAGTATCCATCTCAGTACCATGAACGACAGTGCAGGTCCTCGCCAGACCTCCTCTCCGATGTGTCAAAACAAGTAAGATTTCCAAAAATTCCTACTTCTTTAGATAAATGTAATTCATCCAAAGTTCAAATGCATCCAAGAATTGATTCTGCCAGAATCCCAGTGTGTAAAAAGGTTACTCTGTTGGAGTAGGTTAGCCTCCTGGGAAGGTCTGTCAGCTCAATCTTTCCTGCCAATAGAAGACCATCTAGTAAACTACCACTGGTGTGTACTTTCTACATTGGAAGGATCTGACGCACCTTCAAATTTCAACCTGTATTGCTAACATCTTGCAAAATGCAGATCCAAAAGAATGTTTACAGCTTTGAATTTTTAAAGTTAAAGCTCTGCTTCTTTACCTATGAAAATCTTAAGGCTGAGAGGAAGGTATAAGGTCTTGGATTAAGGTTTTAAAGTATTTTTACTGTGTAATTATCTAACTGAAGGACAAAGTGTTGGTCTCCTGGGACTGTGAGGCGATGGCTTCCTTTGAAATTTATAGTATGAGCCTTGTTAATTATTTTTCTCTTGCTCTTTTTAAAAAAGTAATTATAAACTCTCTTGCTTTCATTCAAGTCACAGGCAGTCTTTATACAAAGGCATCAGAGGTATAATAATGAAAGGGACCATTTAGTATATGAAGCTCTCATGCCATTCATAGCACTCTCGCACACCATCTTACAGAAAATAGGGAGGAGGCTGAAGCAGCAAGGTTAGGACACTTGTCTAAAGTCAAACAGCAAGTCAGAGACAGAGCCAGGACTCCTGGTTCATTAATACAGCTACCAAACCAAACATCTGAAGTACATAACCTTCAGAGTCTGGAAGGGAGATGGCATTGAGAAAGAAGTGTCGTGTGTACTTTGTCACACATAAATTGGGATGGGGTGCAATTTATCACCCTTTCTGTATATATTTATCTACCCTAGAATAGAACCTGGATTGAAATGATTGTGTCAAAAACTACCTTTTCAAAATTGGAGGCTCGTTAGATCCCCACCCCCACCCCAACCAAATGGCTTTTTGTTTCTTTCACCAATGTGTCCTTTTTTCTCAAGGTGGAAGATTTGAGACTCGCTTATGGCGGTGGGTACTACCGAAACGTGAATGGAGTACATGCGTCGGAGCCGGGACTAGACAGCAGGAGGAGGAACTCTGCAGTGGAGGTGACATGTGCAGCTGAACTGGAGTATTCCAAACCAGACGCGGATCCCACATTTTTACATCAATCCCAAAGCAGTTCCTCTTTCCCTTTTATTTATATAGATCCTGTCTTTAACACTGACCCCAATCTTGACCCTGATCCCAGAGACTTCTTTGAGGAGAGAAGTCCTCTAAGCTCCTTCCAAACAAGCTGTAAGTTCGATGACAATCAGATGAGCACATCTTCTGGCCTCACAAGCAAAGTGAGTCCAGCAAGGCAACTATCTTATACAGATGTGCCCTATATTCCTTGCACTAGTCAGCAGGTTGATATTATGCCTCCCCAAGTCTTTTTTTATGTGGACAAGCCACCTCAGGTGCCCAGACAATCGCCAATCTTGGCAGAGGAAAGAATAAGGGCAGACAGTTATATAGAGTCCGTGGCAATAAAGTCAGCCAAAAGAAGCCCAAGGAATATCAGAATTAAGAGCTTTCAGCAAGACCTTCAAGAACTTCAAGAAGCAATGGCCAGGACTAGTGGTAGAACCGACATCAATGTAGATCTAGAAGAGGAAGACCCAAATTTAGAAGACGCGTTTGAATACAACATTCCAGAGCAAACCCCTAAACGGTCCCAGAGCCAATCAGACATGAAAACTATCCGTTTTCCTTTTGGGTCAGAATTCAGACCTTTAGGGCCTTGTCCTGCTCTCAGTCGTAAGGCAGACCTGTTTACATGTATGTTTGCAGAGCAGGAGTTTCCAGGAGTTCTAACAGGCCAGACTACAGCAGAAAGGTATGTAGCTAGTGAATCCAGTGATTTGGAAGTAGAGATTCTTAAACCAGACGACTATTCTATGTATGGCAAAGGAATGAAGTCACCCATGGCCAGAATCCGCTTATCTTCTGGTAGTCTACAGCTAGATGAAGAAGATGAAGATGTTTCTTTCAAACCATCAACTGCTGAAGACAGGACTTTGCTAAAACCATATAATTACTTCTTAGCTTAAAAGCATAAGCACTATGAACATTTCAGGACCAGTTCCATGTTACCAACTTAAACAAGAAACAGTGAACCTTTTGTAGGAAGTATTATCTTAGTACAAATTCACCGGTGTTGAGGAAATCTTCCAATTTGGGGCACCTGGCTTCTGAAAGATCCAGCTGCTGCCTCGTTCCTTGAGCTTCACGTTTCTATTCTGTCTGAAAGGATTCTGTAACATACCCTCTCCTCACCAGCACTATGGTGGGATGAGCTGGCTGTGTCATCTCCATTACACATTTTCTCACAGAGACATTATAGGTGAAGGTCAGGTTCTTCAACACTGAAGAATCATCATCGCATCAGTTGGCATATGGAACTGGCTTCTAATGACATTTAGTGATTTAGTAGATTGTGACTGTGTTGATCATTTTGTTCTTAAACAATATTGAACAAAGGTTTCAGTCTTTACTATTTGTGTGGAGCCCAGTAAAAACAGTTTTGTTATAAGTTAAAAACTTTAAATTTTAAAATATAGATAGGAGGACATTGTCCTCCTAAATCCTCAGGTACAAGGTGGGGGCATAGAACCTCTTAACAGAATAATAAATCTAGGACTTGAAGGAATTCTAAACCTAGCAAATTCATGAATTAATCTCTGAAGCTACTAGATATATACCTGATAAGGATATTATGATGTCTGATGTATAACTTCTATACTTTTTTTTTTAATCATTCATGTTTTTTTTTCTTAACTATCTGCTTTGTGTAATGAAAGATAATAGTTAACAGGCCAATTTGTTTATCTAATATTTCCTGCCAGAATTCATTTTCGTCGTATCTTTTTGCATGTATGTAGGCAAGGAAATGAGATGTCATTGCAATAAACATGGAAATCCATGTAATTAAAAAATAAGTTATAAACATTGTCTTTCTTGTTTTAATCAATCTCAGAAGTGATTGCCTCTTGCCTATTACTAAGGGAAGGGACATTGACAGAATAAGGGAAAGGAGGGAAATAAGTGAAAATGTATAGAATGGGGTAGGAAAGTGGAAGAGGAGATAAAAGAAAAAAGATAGTACTGATATCAGGCTGAGTAAATGAATACAAATTCTATTCTGGACTCCTTCAGAATTTCCTGACTGGTCCTCCTGGAAGGTAGAACACCTTATTAGAGAACTTTATTTTGTTCATTGACTTTAATATAAAGTCCAACATATTTATAAGATAATGTAAAGTACTGACTTCAGAGAAATGATCCAATTATATAGGCAAGCTATTTTTACGTATAACTTAATGGAGAAAAAAGATGTATGAAATAGTTTCCTTACATTTCTTGTACTTACATCAGAAAAATTGTTTGTCATACCTCATTCGATCCCTTTCCTACATTGTAGCACTTTTCTTTCCAGTAACTCACAAGTCTAAAGTATGTATGTAATAAGAATATACTGAAGCCCAGTCACCTATATATTAATCCTATACATGTGGATTTCTAAAGCTATCATTAAGTTCACCCTCAAACTTTTTAAATGAAAAACTCAAACTCTTTATGTTACTTCTCATCTCAATTTCTAAAAATCTATACTACATTTATGTCTGCATATGGTCTCCTAATAAAACAATGATCAGGGTGACCATATAACTTATTGTCCAACCCAGACATTTTCCAGGGAAAGGGGACTTCTTTAATAATTTTGTCAAGATAGGAAGCAGAAATCACCATAGCTATAATCAATAATAAAATGTTGAGTATCTTATAGTTTCCAACAGAAACTTTGTTTTTTATGTTATAATATTAAAAGTCAAAGGAGAAATAATTTGAAACTGAAACACCACACGACACCTCCACTTTAAGGAATACAAACATTGAGGCCAGGAAATTTAAATATTTATTTTTTTAAATCCACAAAACACTGGAGTACGCTTCACTTAGAAACAGTTTACAGGACTAATAACTACAATGACTAAATAATATAATTTGTATTTGGGATGCAATTATGTCATAAAATTTCAAATAATTATTTATAAATTTGTTGCTTTTACCTCTACAAAAATACTCATTTAAATCCATGATATGAGTTACAAAATTAATTTCTAAAACTCTACACATTATAAACCATAATTGAGCTTCAGTTACAGAGCAAGTGAAAAACTGAACTGAACCATTATTTGAAAATACAACACATTAAAAGTCATTGTTACAGTATAGGCACCAATTAAAATAATTTTCTGGGCATATGATACCACAATAACTTTCTTAAGATTTTTTTTTAAAAAAGAGGATATAATGGCCACTTTGACTAAAAACTGAATTCTTTACCTGAAGAATATTTTTCTTTTAATATTTGGCATTTATTCAGATAAAAATGACTTGTGCAAAAACCAAATTGTGCAGATCCAAACAATAAAACATTAACTATCAAAACTAATTCATATCAATAATTCTACAACTACTGATATACAGCCCCAGTTCAGATCTTAGGCAGGCATAATATATATATTGGGCTTAAAAGAAAAAGGTATTACCCACTTAATAGTTCCATAAATATAACTGAAAATTAATTGTACAATCAAACTTACCCTTGAATGGACAAAAATCATCTTGTACTATGGTTATTTTCATATGAACTAGAAAATGCTCATTTAAATACTCTTTCAAAAAAAGAACAAATGATGCTTATGTACTGATAATTATGAAGAATAAAACTATAAATAGTTTATAGCACAATTCACTACCATGACAAAAATATGCTGGTGTAAGTTACATTTATACCTGTTGATCAGGTATTTAATCACATGACAATTGCTTTTTTTTTTAAAGCTCTCCAAATACAAACATACAATATGAAATTTGGGCTGAAGATTTAAAAAATGAAGCCACACTAATTCTTCTAGTATTATCAAAAACCCATCCTTAGCTAAATAATCTTGCTTGAAATTTCTAACCACGTTAAATAAGGGTAATTGCCTCTAAAGAGAAGGTAAATACTGCACACCAAGAGGTACTTCTGTTGCTACATCTTGTCTGTAAATGCTTCAGACACAGGGCTCTCAAATGTCATAATCACTGAACTTCCTGGAATATCATCCCAACTTGGTAGAAGATTCAATACTTTTACAGATTTCGTTTCCAAGAGCTTATTAAAAACTTCCCTTTTAACAAAGTACAACTTATTTTCACCTCCCCACTGATAGTCATTTTTAGAATACTTTTTTTTTAAAAAAAGAGCTTTTTGAAGCCTGATGATTTACTAAAGTTCGATATTTAAGATGACTTTGAAAGACCTGCATGTTTCGTGAGTGTATAGTTAACTGAAGATCAAAACGTGAAAGGTATTCATCCTAGTAACTTAAGAAACAACAATACCTAAAAGCAAACCTGTATCTCAACATTTACTAGAATACAGGTGAAACTATAGTATTAAAAGTTATCCCTTACAAAATAATCTCTTTAAAATAGAAAATGATAAACACCATCACAAAATAGTTGAATAGCTTCTTTCAAATCTTCAATGTGGCAAAGATCCAAAAGGCACATGGAGCTCATGAATTAAGCATTGCTAAGCTTGAAGTAGCTTTGGTGGGTTTCTCTGAGTCCATATGAAACAAAAGCCAATAATAAGTTCCTTAGGAGGATTCATCTGCTGTACACCTAGAAAATTAAGAAAAACTTAAATCACTGTACAATATGCATGTTATTGTTTCTCATTTGTATGAACTCTGCAATAAATAAACTGATTTAGCAAGTGAGATAAGTACTTTCTATTGACTCTCATCATGTAGATACTAAAATATAAAACAAAAATTCAAAAATCAGTTTTGCACCTGATTTTACAACTTCCAATTGATTGATTGCAAATTGGAAAACAGATGGATGTTTTCCATTGAAATCTAAGGGATTGGCTCAGCGCCTGTGGCTCAACGGGCTAAGGCGCCAGCCACATACACCTGAGCTGGCAGGTTCGAATCCAGCCTGGGCCCGCCAAACAACAATGACGGCTGCAACCAAAAAATGGCTGGACGTTGTGGCGGGCGCCTGTAGTCCCAGCTATTTGGGAGGCAGAGGCAGGAGACTCGCTTGAGCCCAGGAATTGGAGATTGCTGTGAGCTGGGATGCCACAGCACTCTATCCAGAGTGACAGCTTGAGGCTCTGTCTCAAAAAAAAAAAAAAAAATCTATGGGATTGTAAGAGGAGCTTTAGTTTATGAGTACAAGTGGGCCTTACAAGATAGAAAGCTCTTTGAAAGTATGTGATTTTACAGGCCAATTAGTTTGCTCCAACTTGATCCTAGTGGGATCACAAATACAAAGAAATATAAAGATGCACCAAGAAGAAATACAATGGGGTTAAAGCTAAAATTAGTACCATTTTAGTTTATAGCTTGCTTGAGCTAAGGAGTATGTGTGTGTGTGTGTGTGTGTGTGTGTATGTAATGGTCTTATTTAAAAACATTTAAGTATTAAATGTAAGAACTTCTTTAACTGTGAACAAAATCAAGGTTATGCTTCAAGAGATAGCAATAAAATACAGTAGAACATACAGCAGTACCTCTGCCTAAAAACCTTTTCCTTGCCAGATGTGGTGGCTCATGCCTGGAATGCCAGCACTCTGGGAAGCTGAGACAGGTGGATGGCCTGAGTTTGAGATCAGCCTGAGCAAGAGCAAGACCCCATCTCTACTAAAAAATCGAAAAACTAGCCGGGTGTTGTGGTGGGCGTCTGCAGTCCCAGCTACTTGGGAGGCTGAGGGAAGAGGATTGGTAAAACCCGGAGTATGAAGTTGCTGTGAGCTATGACACTACGGCAATCTACCCGGGACATGGAGTGAGACTCTGTCTCAATGCTCCCCCACCCAAATAAAGACTTTTTCCTTAACATTTCAAATTCAGGAACTTTAGCACTGGACACTATGGGAATAGTGGTTTTTCTTCAAATGCTGAGAGTGGTGTCAAGAATGAAAGCATTCTCAAGTGATGTTTACCAGGGCCCAGATAAGAATATGCTCAGTGACCTTTTCTCTATAGTCCTACTTGAAGGGAAAGAAAAATAAAACCAGGCCATTTTATGAACTGGAAAACTACTTTGTCATTCCAAAAGCTAACGTTTAAGATGGACAACAGGCTCGGTGCCTGTGGCTCAACGGGCTAAGGCGCCAGCCACGTACACCTGAGCTGGCGGGTTCGAATTCAGCCCGGACCAAACAACAATGATGGCGGCAACCAAAAAAATGGCCGGGCGTTGTGGCGGGCGCCTGTAGTCCCAGCTACTTGGGAGGCAGAGGCAAGAGACTCGCTTGAGCCCAGGAATTGGAGGTTGCTGTGAGCTGTGATGCCACAGCACTCTATCCAGGGTGATAGCTTGAGGCTCTGTCTCA